>JAQGEP010000120.1:94582-122800 GCA_028476805.1 Acrocalymma vagum | reverse complement strand
AGTTATTCTAAAAAGGAGTATAAAGGATTTAAATTATAAGAAATAACTAGTAGGTAGGTAAAGTATATAAGATATAATAGGCTTATATTAGTATATATATAAATAAATCCTTAAGGAAAGCTTAAGGGTTTAAGGTTTAGAGTATATCTATGGGTTATAGGACCTAACTGGTCCCCGTTAGGGGCCGAGCACTTCCCGTAGGGGTCCCGGACTGTAATAGGTATCACATATACTTACTATATAATATAATAGCTTAGCTTAAGCGTTGTATAACTACTAGTAGTATATATATAAAAGGTTTATATTTACTAATAAAAGTTTATTACCTTATAGCTTAGTATAACTAGGGGTTCTCCGGCAGCAAAGCTGACTAAGCCTCTAGGTTAACACCAAGCTCTATTGGCTTTTCAGGCCAATAAGCATCCATTCTTGCTTTAATCAGATGAGGTTTCCACTATGCCGTGACAATGACCTGTTAAAGTGCAATTGAGAGGAAGAATGACTTCAACTCTTACGTGATCTCGTTTCATGTGGGATAAACCCGAAATGATCACAGCGGCTATAAATCTAAATAGATTTCAAAGCAATAGAAGATTCTGTATATTTCATATATCATATATAAGAAAGTAGAGGAATGAATGAGGTGGGTGGGGTGAAGATTAAGTGGGGAATGATGAATTGAAGGATTCCAGCAGCCTGACGATGGTTTCGCGCCCCTTCTCAGCGGCATATGAGAGCGGCGTCCGACCGTTGGAGTTTATTTATTCCTACTATAAGAGACGCGTTAGCTAAAGGCTATAAAACATATAGTAATAGAGTTTAGGTTTAAAAGCTACGAAGTACCTACTATAGCGAAACGAAAGATAAGCGCGAATAACCCTATAAAGTATATAATAAGCTATAATAGTAAGATCATTAAATAAGAGCCCGACTAATCTAAGTACGAAGACTTTATAGAGATTAAGCCTTAATATTTATACCTAAACGTACTATCCTACCTATTATGCGGCTTCTATTATAGTAATAAGCAGCTCTTATATAGGTAGCGAACTAAATATTAGCCGCGAAAGGATGTTCTTAATAAACACGTAAACATCTACCTCTAGAATGCCGATTACTAGAGAGAGTTTAAGTGTCCTTACCCTGACTATCGTAGCGTAGTGCATGGTGCGATACATTTCAAAAGGCATTCCCTAGATGTACACAACGTAGCTCACTAATATATATAGACCTCTACTTCGCTGTATATCATGGACCCTGAGGTTACGCGCACAGTTATAGAATCTGGGCACCAATATCTGAGGTGCTGAACGCGAAGGGATTATTTTGTTTTACTTTAGGGAACTTACCTTGCTAACGCTAAGTCAATCGGGTCACGAAACCTATTATGGCCGATTCCCTCCAGTGGCTAGAAGCCATCAACTTTACACAATCGAGGGTTGGGTCACGGGCTCGAGACACTCAAGTGCAATGGATATTTTATGTTAGTTGCTCAGAACTCCACTCTATTGAAATCCATGGTTTCTGATCACTTCGGTGTGGTGCGAAATGGATTACTATCGCAGGAGACAGTCAAACCAGCCACGTCGAAAATTTACGTGGGCAGGAACTAGATAATGATCCTCGAGTCTCTTTCCTAATTATGTATAGCTTATATTCGGTAAACAAATAATACGTTACAGCCGTAGTGGTCTACTGCCTATAAAGGTTCCGGATGACGGCCTGTATGGGCTAATTTGTGGTGAATCTGTGCCACCATGAACCGCAAATTCGGGATCGAAAGCCATTCTGCATAAGTTAAGAAGACCATCACATTTTTGATATACTATTGGCATCTATAATTGACTTCTCTTAGCTATTCTACCCGGCGAACTGTGATTTCTGAACTCTGCTAGGTTGCGTAGATTGAAGATGCTGCCATCTCAACATTCAGCCAGTTAAATCAGAATATGTACATTGCGAATTAAACAGTCTTCAGATTTTTCTCTGAATCCAAAATCTGTTGCACGAACTGATCGAATTCATCAATAGCGCTATCTGGTAGATAATGTGGCTTGGGATGCGCAGTCAATTCAAGGTTGGTTCCATCCGTTCTACAAAGCAAAGCAACACTCCCACCGCTATATCTTGAACTTTCAATCATCTCGAGCATAGCTCTAGCCACTGTCTCTGGGGTAAGCATTTCCTCGTCAGAGCAGCCAAACTGCTCCATTTTCTCCTTGGTGAACATAGGGGTTGAGACACCACTTAATCGCGTTTGTTAGTCGAACGATATCCAGTTTCATGACCAAGATGGACGTACATAGGGCAGATGGCGACTACTTTAATATTGGAATAGGACTCAAGAGGTGCTAAAGATCTTGTAAAGCCTACAATAGCGTGCTTTGTTGCTGTATATAGCGGACAACCGGGGAATGCGTACAAGCCCGCGTCGCTAGCAATGTTCAATACGACGCCTGGCTTTTTGCTGGCAATGAGTGATCGCACTGAAATCCGATTAAATTGGATTGGATGCGAGAGATTGATATTGATGGATGCATATTGCTCTGTTTCATGGTCATTCCAGAAGCTCGACCATGTCTGCACTGGTTAGCCTCATATTAGAGTGGCGTTAGCGAGATATGTACGCACAGGTTCAAATACGCCTGCGCCTGGTATCCAGATATCCGGGACTCTTTCCCACAGTTCAAGTGACTTCTGAGGCAGCTGCCTAAGATGTTGCCAATTGGTGACATCGCAGTGTTGAAATGCGACGCAAGGGCTCTGGGTTTGTTCGCAATGAAGGCGCTCCATCCATTCTGCCGCATCGCTTGAGAGTTTGAGATCTGCAATCAGGACGCGGAAATCCGATGCTACCGCTAACTTGCTGAATGCAAGACCAATACCTAGTAATGCTCGTGAGATCAACGTTTAATGCATGTACACCACACCACAGGGAACCTAGGGAGCTGGAGAAATAAGAGTCGAGTACGTACCACTGCCACCCCCAGTGATAACTACTATTTTATGCTGAGAAGGCATTATGCGATATAAAACGGTTGGAAAGTTCGATCTGACAGGCACAGTGTGCGGTGTGGGCGTGTTGATACGTATCTACCACCTGATTAGAAACAAGCCTGGCCAGGCAGTGGCGCTTTGCGGGGAAACAGGAGACACTTGCATCTGAACAAACTGTCTATTCAGCCTATACTACATTTGGCCAGAATGCGAGCGAGACAGCGCTAGCATCGGCTCTGCATAGTTTAGTATATCTACTACAAGTACTTGCATCATCGCTTCATATGCGGACAAGCCATAAGCACCCACCCACCAAGCAATTTCCCCTTTTCTGACCCCAAACCGCTCCCTTTATCTACAAATATTACGAGTACAAGACAAGCTCTTGCTGATCCATGTCATGCCCCAAGAGAACGCGACCGGCATTGGCAGCGCACTAGTGATCGCCACCAAAAGCCGCGCCGGGTGCGAACAGTGCAAAAGACGCAAGGTCAAATGCGACGAAAGGAAGCCAACATGCTCCACATGCCTTAGGCGAGGCGAGATTTGCACGGGAAACTTTACGCTGGATGCCTGGCAGATGGAGCGGCCATGGGTTGCCTATCATCGAGACCTAGCTCCAGCGTCTGCGGCGCTTGAAAATGACATTCTTCGACATTGGTATGATGAAACCTGTCTCAACATGGCTTTGTTCCGACCACCCGTAAACCCACTCTCCCACTCTCTATCCGTCTGGCTGCGGTACTCAAAGGCTCTCCGCCACACGCTCGAGTGCGTGGCCGAGGCCCATCGCCGGCACTTTGTGCCAGCCACTCTGGCACAAGCGCTCGAATTGCGGGAGCTTGCCATCATTTCCCTCCGTGGGGAAGTTGGCCGCGTACAGGCATCTTGTTCTAAGCGGCAGCAGATGCTAACAACCATGGTGTTGTCTTCGCTCATTCTGTCAGTATCGGCTGGCTGGTTTGATCCCTCTGGTACCGATTTCGGCTTGGAGTTTCTCCTTGGAGTCCACCCCATCATACACGAGCTGGTCGAGCACCCAAATCCCTTCTCCTTCTATGCTATTGGCCTTTATATTTATTGGGATGCATTCACTTCCTACCTCGTCCCTACCTGCCGACAGTGCTGGCCCCGTCCTGCGATTCTTGATGCGCTGCAACGTCCACCGTTTTCCACAAATATTCACCCTGTCACGGGTATCGCCATCACACTCTGTCCTCTTGTAGCTGAGGCCGGACGCTTCTATCGTCGTGTCGTCGATCTTTTGGGTAGCAACGATGTAGCAACCTTGGCTGGCAACGAGGGCCATGACATCGAGGCGCGTCTGCGGCGTTGGCGTCCTCCAGATAGCATGTCACTGCAAGCCCAACTCGTACAGCTGGCCGAGGGCTATCGCTATGCAGGCATCATCATGCTGTACCAGGCAAAGGCGACCATGGGAACCCTCTCTCAGACTGACTCACAACTCTTGCACAGTATTGTGCACAAGGTGATGCAAACTATGGAACACGTGCCTGATAATGATCCCCTGCTCAATTGGGTTGGTCCGTTGCTTGTAATTGCAGGATCAGAGCTGCCTGCCGAGTATGCTCAAGAAAGGAGGGTCGTCGAAAGAACAGCATGTCGTGTCGCTCAATGGACCCGTGTATCCGCACATCGACTCGCACTGGACCTTATCAAATCTGTCTGGGAGCTTCGAGATCGGGAAATCCGTACTTCTTGGCTGGAGCTCATGCTTTGCAAGGGCATGGCATTGGCTCTGGGCTGAGTCCCGTTTTCTTATGCATGAATATGGCTACAAGTAACGTGGAATTGGTATTGGACACAAGGACAAACCACTTTGTTCAGGAATGTGTTAAGGATTGTAGGAATTCATTCATTGAATTGCACTCCATTACTGCCTACTGAGCGACAATAAAGAATGAAGCCATGATTATGACGAAGTGAAAAGGCGCTGCACTGGGAAAGCCTCTTGCTCTTCCTCTTTGTCTAGTAACTTTGTCCATTCACCCCCAACCTTCAAGGTGCGCAAGTCATCGTAATGACGCCCAATGAGGTAAGGGAGATAAGCCTGCCCACAACCAAGTTCATATTCCTGTACCACGGTGTAGTCGGCACGTCCGGTAACATATTGGAACTCGCTAATGGACTTGATGGGAATCGAATGGAGTGGGTTGTTCGTATTGCCGCGAATCGTGAGCCGGCCGCGTCCCACCGAATGCCGCACATCTTCCTCATGGACCTCAAGGACATTGACCATGGGCTCCCACTGCAGTCCCTTCCCTTTAGACCCTGGATATGCCTTGATTTCAAAGTTGATGTTGTCGCGCATCCTCGCAGGTTGGTCGTCACCGAACTCGCCCTGTATTTCGATCAACCTCACACCGTTCCTCTCCGCATACGCATAACGGTAGTTTCCGGAACGCCACAGTCGGCAGGTTCCTGTCTTCTTTGCTTCTCCCCAAACTTCGCGACCCCAGGTCACGGGCATGTCGTTGCTGATGATGATATCGAGCATATAAGTGCCTTTGACGCCCTTGAACTTGACATCGATAGTGACAATAGCACAATCGAATTCGCCACAGAGCTTGCTTTCCATGGTGCCCACGTAGATGTGCCCAGTTGGAGCATCGCCGGCCTCAAAGTTGGGAGGGAGAACGCTCTGGATGAACTCGGCGGCTGTGGTGAAGTCGACGACAATGGCTTCTTGAGAGAACGATGGCTTGGACGAGTATTCCTCAAAAATGCGCACCTCTTCAGGGGATGCGACGTAAGACATAGTGATGGAGATGAAACGGGGCGTTTGGCGTAAAAAAAGGAGTTTTTAGGCGGATGTGAACGCAGTATTGATGGTGAGCTAGAAGAACTTATATGCATACCATATAGGTATACTCTCCAGTACATTATTATGGGGCGGCAGTAGTATGCCGTGTCATCTTCCTCGAAGTAAACAGGTAGACAGCGGTGTCTCCACAGCAAATGAGTGACTAGCAGGCTTCGCACTTCCTCATTGCCTGCCCGCTCCCAGTGTTCGTCCAAATCGTGCCGAAGACAGGCCTACTTAGAGCACCAAAAGCCGGCAGCGCCCACCAAGCTAGACTGCTTTTAGACGAAATGCGAGCTGAGCTTCGAGTTGCTAGTGTCTTCTGCTCTCGAGCCTCTCCGTATCTACAGTAAATACTACCCACGACCTGGGCACAGATTGAAATGACGGCGTTAGTGGCGCCTCCCGCGTCTCCGGATCCAGTCACGTCTCATCTTGATCAATCTATCATTTCGTGTATCGAAACCTCATTCGTGCACGTTATCTTCAGCGGTGCCCATTTATACTCTCTGACTGCACAGGTCATGGTAAACGCACTCGTCCTTCTTGAACATCATACCTCAACATCGCGAGCGGCATCGAAAGCCCCACAAGCATTTCTCAAATTTAACGACAATGGGAACAAAAAAGGAACAAGCCAGCGACGCTCCAAGTATACATGCCATTGAATCGCTCCCCATGGATGGGGAAATTGTCGCGACACAGAGAGCTTTCTCAGTATGGACGGCCATGGGCATTGGGCATTCCATCACCAACACCGCTATAACGATCCTTGTCGGCCTAGCCAGTGGAATCACAATGGGCGGTGCACCGCTCTTTTTCTGGGGCTTCATCGGCATGATACTTGTTGGACTCTGTGTTGCCGTGAGCCTAGGAGAGCTTGCGTCTGCTTTCCCTCATCCAGGCGGTCAGTATGTTTGGGTAGCAACACTTGCTCCACGAAGCTGTCGTCGCTTTTTGTCATACATGACCGCCATTTGTGGCTGGGCTGGAGCCGTGTGTACCACCGCTTCTGTGTCTCTCGCCGTTCCCGTCATCATCTTCAACATGGCCAGCTTCATGGACCCCAGCTTCCACTACAAGCCATGGATGGGCTTTGTCGGGTATCAGGTCACGACCTATCTCGCTTTCGGTTTCAACCTATTCGAGCGATGCCTCCCGTGGGTCAGTCGAACGCTGCTCGTCTTTACAGGCTGCACTATTACAATTATTTTCATCGCCCTACTTGCCGGTCGTTCCGAAAAGCAATCGGCTTCAGATTTCTTCATCAACTTCTATAATGTTTCAGGGTGGCCGAATGGACTAGCTTTTATGATTGGGCTGAATGCACCTAACTGGGGGTTTTCATGCCTCGATGCTGTAGTCCATCTAGCAGAAGAGATTCCAGAGCCACACAAAAACATTCCAAAAGCACTCCTCTGCACGGTTGGCCTTGGGGCCGTCACTGGCATGCTCACCGTCATTGCAATATTTCTGGCGGCCACTGATATGGAGAGCATTGCAGCGTCAGGAACGCCATCATTACAACTGTTTTATACAGCATTGTCCCAAAACACTGCAGGCGCCATTGCCCTTCAAATCCTCATCACCATCTCAGCTGCCGGCGCCATCATTGGCTGTCACACTTGGCAGTGCCGATTGGCTTGGTCTTTCAGCCGTGACAAAGGGCTGCCGTTCCATAAATATCTGGGCAGGCTTGCTCCCGAGCCCTTTGGAACTCCGGTCTGGGCTCATTTATTCTCAAGCCTGTGGACATCGATCCTTGGCTGCCTTTATCTTGGATCAAGTCTGGCGTTCAATTCCCTTGTGTCCGCTGGCATCGTACTTCAATACATCACCTATGCTACCAGTATTGGATTCTTGCTCTGGCATGGCCGTTCCAACATCGTGCCAGGCCCATTCTGGTTCCCGAGGCTCGGATACTTGGCCAATGCTGTTGTTGTACTCTGGACTCTTTCGACTTTGGTCTTTTACTCTTTCCCATACTATGTACCAGTGCTTGCGAGCCAAATGAATTATGTGTCATGTGTTGTGGTTGGGGTTGGGGTTTTCGCAGTTTTGTACTGGGTTGCCCATGGAGGAAGGAAGTATACTCCGCCAGGACAGTAGAAGTAATGGGTGGAGGCCACATGTTGTATAATTGCTCCTGGGCAATACAAACCGGAGAAGAATTTGTCAAATAACTGGGGTAGCTTGCGAACACTATATTGTTTGTATAGTGGATCTTAAGTGCGCGCTTGCTCACTCGTAGTCATTTTTGGGCCTCATTGCACATATTAAAAATGGTAGTATGTAATCGACTTATCATTTCTAACTACGTTTCACTATCGCGGTTCTGGGATGGTTTCTAGTGGGACCGATTTAGAAGTCAAGACAATTGATTTCAATAGCATCCCTAGGCTTATCCCAAAAGTATCAATTTAACATATAGCCTCCGTCCACAGGTAACACCACGCCAGTTACCCAAGAGGCACTCTCGCTTGTCAAGAACAGTATGGCTTTTGCTATGTCCGTTGGCTGTCCTAAGGTACCCCATGGATGTAGAGCCTCGCATTGTGCCCTTTGTTCCGGATCTCCGAGCAATTGCTTATCCATGGAAGTTTCAATGACTATGTGGAGTTAATGGCGGATCCTTAATGAGTGTGCGTATGCTCACATCCTGGACAGACAACATTGCAGTGTATCTTTAATGGCGCGACCTCCTTGGAAACCGTTTTTGTTATCTGTACAACGGCTGCTTTGCTTGCACAATAGGATACTGTTATTTGATTAGCGTATCTCTGAGTGTCCCTCGCAGTCTCGTATCAGCAATAGTGATTGCATACCATGACCATACTCTGGCTTCAACCCGAAGACCGAAGCAATGTTCACCACCCAACCTCTTGCCCCCTCATTTCCAACATCCTGCTTGAGGAACTGCTTCACTGCGTATTTACATCCAAGGAAAACTGATTTTGCATTGACATCCATGGTTTGCTCAAATGTATCGTCCTGGGTTTCCCAAATAGTTTTCGGTCCACGCTTGCCTACGGACTCGAGCGAGATCCCGGCATTGTTAACCATGAGGTCAAGCCTGCCGAATTCGGAGATTGTAGTGTTGATAAGACGTTGGACGTCTTCGCTCCGACTGACATCTACTTGCACAAAGATGGAGCGCCCGACGCCGGACTGCTGCTGGATAAAAGCGTGGGTTGGTATCGCGTCGGTGGAAGGCGGGTCAGGCTGGAGATCGCTGCAAACAACATACCAGCCATGGACCGCAAGCGTTATAGCAATAGCGCGGCCAAGGCCTGAGGATGAGCCTGTGATGATGGCGACTTTTGGTGTAGACATGGTGGGTTTGAGAACGTATCACATACACAATCACAATGCTTTCAGAGTAGTGGGTGAAGTCACAGGATGCACAAGAAACATAAAGAAAAACATCGCATTTTCCCTAAACCCATCTTATCCTAGCATAAAAAATATGCAGCGTTACTGCGCCCTTTGAGTACCATAGCCTGGACGCGGCCACTACTAGCATTCCCCCATCAGCCCACTACAGCTTCGACTTCGATCTCCACCTGCATTCCCTCGATACCCAACTTGGAGATTTCAACACAGGTAAAGACAGGTCTGTGATCCGGCATGAAGCGTCGGAACTCCGCAATGACGAAATCTGCGGTTTCGTCTATGTTGGTGTGGTATGAACGGACGGCATATACATTCTTCCATGACAAACTGTTTTCCGCGGTTTTCAAAGCCTTCTCGACATTGTTGAAAGCAAGTGCTACTTGCTGCCTAGGATCTGAAGCAACATTGCCTTCGGAATCCCAGCCACCTTGTCCGGATGTTTTGACTATGTTTCCCACTCTGACGACCTGCGAGTAGTGGAAGGCATCGGATTTGGCTTCGGTGCCGGCGTAGTTGTGAAAGGTGACAGCCATGTTTGGGTTGATTGGTAAATAGTGGGAGAAAAGGGCTATTGAAGCCTTTTGGTAGTCAGACACACAAAGTAAGCAGAACGGCGAAGATGGGCTTGTTGTTCCGCTTCCAGAACGAAGTGGCTTAAGTACACGCCGTAGCTTGCTGCAGCTGATGAGGACTGAGACAGTCGGAATTCAAACTCGGAAGTACAGCTGATGCTTTGACAGCGCCCTCTCTGGTAACCTACACGCCGTCCACCGGATTAGGGCAAAGCTGTCCTTGCCGTGTCTATTGCAAAGAAGAGCACTGAATCTGACCTGCATCATACCAACCCGTTTGTAGGTGTTTTGCAAGGCCGCCTGCTGACTCTTTAACGGTGACCCCTCTCTGATCATCTGTTTTTGACGATCTTGGAGATAGTGGACGGCAAAGGTTGTCTTTGTTGTGTGTGCCGGAGGGTTAATTTGCCACTAAATTGGACCTGCAGCAGGCCAGCCCGTTTCTGGTTGTTATGCGAGGCGACCCATACCTACACAACCCCGCATACAGCCCAGAACTGCCATTTACCAAGTTTCAAGAGCGGCATCTTCTGTTTCTCAGAAGTCATGCGAAGCCTGCGATAAGCCAGGTTGGGGCGACTAGAGCGTCAATCGGAGACTCTAGATCCGGGAACAGGCAGTTGAATTATGAGGGAAATGTTACATGGCCTATGTGGCTTTCTAATCACCGGGTATATCCATTTATTAAGATTAGGTTATGGACGGCATCTGAGCTCCTTGAATTATTCAAATTTTTTTTTCCAGGGAGCCCTTTGCAACCTGCTCTCTCAATTCCACTTACATCCAATACCTAATGGCTGAATCTATTGAACTGACGGCACCCAATGGGGCTACTTGGACCCAGCCCACGGGTCTTTTCATCAATAACGAGTTTGTCCCTGCCAAATCTGGGCAGACTCTGGAGGCCATCAACCCATATGATGAGACGGTCATTGCCAGAGTGGCAGAAGGTGATGCGGAAGACATTGATGCTGCAGTGGCAGCAGCCCGAAGTGCATTCAAGTCATCTGCATGGAGCGATCTGTCGGCTGCTGAACGAGGTGCTTTGCTATGGAAACTCGGTAACCTATGCGAACAGAACAGCCATATTCTGGCCACCATTGATGCTTGGGATAATGGAAAACCGTATCAACAGGCGCTCGACGAAGACGTTGCCGAAACAGTGGCCGTGTTCAAGTACTATGCAGGATGGGCAGACAAGATCTATGGGCAGACAATTGAGACTTCCAAAGCAAAACTAGCTTACACAAAACACGAGCCCATTGGTAAGCTACCACAGAAGCGTCTTCCTATTGTGCTGTTAACGAGAATATAGGCGTCTGTGGGCAAATCATCCCCTGGAACTTTCCTGTCATGGTAAGTTTCCCTCTCTTTGTGTTTGCTCTTTTGCTAATGGTATCTAGATGGCCGCCTGGAAGCTGGGTCCAGCGCTGGCTTGCGGCAACACTGTGGTGCTGAAGCCTGCTGAGCAAACCCCACTCAGTGCTCTTTATTTGGCTTCTCTCATCAAAGAAGCAGGCTTTCCTCCAGGCATAG
Organism: Acrocalymma vagum; assembly: GCA_028476805.1. NCBI lineage: Eukaryota > Fungi > Ascomycota > Dothideomycetes > Pleosporales > Acrocalymmaceae > Acrocalymma > Acrocalymma vagum. The sequence continues at coordinate 111,478 of JAQGEP010000120.1, read as the reverse complement.
TCAATGTCGTCAATGGATACGGAAGAAGCGCCGGATCGCATCTCTCCGCGCATCCAAAGGTTGACAAGATTGCCTTCACTGGAAGTACCATTACAGGCAAAGCTATTATGAGGGCTGCTGCGAGTAACCTGAAAAATATCACACTTGAAACTGGCGGCAAAAGCCCCCTTCTAGTTTTTGAGGACTGCTATCTAGAGCAGGCCGTTAAGTGGTCACACATGGGCATCATGGGTAAGCATTCCTTCCTACAAAAAGCTGTGAATCACACTGACATTTGACTTCAGGTAACATGGGTCAGGTCTGTACAGCAACATCGCGGCTTTACGTCCAAGACACCATCTTTGATGCTTTCCTTGAGCAATTTAAAGCGCAGACCAAGAACAACACAATTATTGGCAGCCAATTCGACACAAATGTCAACCATGGACCGCAAGTCACAAAAGCTGCCCAAGAAAAGATCCTTTCTTACATCGAATCAGCCAAGTCCGACGGCGCGCAGCTTATCTATGGAGGCACTCAGTCTGGCATTCCAAATAAGGGTTTCTTTGTTGAACCCACTGTATTCACTACCACCCATAACGACATCAGGATCGTACGCGAAGAGATCTTTGGCCCATTTGTAGTGATACAGTCTTTTAGCACGGAAGAGGAAGCAATCCAGAAAGCAAACGATACCGACTACGGTCTTGGCGCTGCTGTATTCACCAAGGATATCATGCGCGGGCACAGGGTGGCAGCAAGTATAGAGGCTGGCATGGTTTGGGTAAGTCCTCATGTCACCAATTTAAGGTGCCTCATTATGTTCTAATCATCTTCTGTAGATCAATAGCTCTCAGGACTCACATTTTGGCATCCCATTTGGTGGGTATAAGCAGAGTGGTATTGGAAGGGAGTTGGGGCAATATGCTTTATCATCTTACACTCAGGTTAAGGCTGTGCATGTCAACTTAGATACTGTTTTGTAGGCTTGAACTTGTTTGTTCCTCGCTTTTTTTCTTCTTTGCTTCTGAATCACTTTGTGGATCACTTGCGGTGGATAACACGTAATTTGCGAATATCGAGCTCGTAGGGCTTGGGGTCCAATCTCGGTATTGCCAGCAATGCATCTTGGAAAAATTGGGAGAGAAAATTCTCTTCGACTAAGATAGATCCCTGTGTCGTGGGACGCACGGTGTCGTGGGACAATTTCGCCTTCTGACCCTTCTAAATATTTTTCCTACAGAGATATAGAATTTTTGGTAATAGATAACTATTCTACAGCTATTCAGCCTCTAGTATACTAATCTTTATAGCGTGTTTCCCTGTAGTAGTCGTGCTATTCGTCGGTTTCTTAACGCCGTTAATTGCCTTCCCAGCGATCCACCCCAGTTTTATCGCGTTACGAAGCACTTTTCTCAATTTCGGAGGTCTGATAAGAAAGGTCAATTACGAGAGAAATTTTTCCGATTCTTGGAGTTTAGTTTGGCTAGATAAGAGTGCGTTCCCGAGAGCCTCCACCGCGTCGGGTGTTAGCCCAGTCAGTGGCGCCGAGAACTGCTCTAATCACTTCACTTCAGCCTTCGTTGCGCAGCCCAGCCTTGCGGCTGGCACTGTACGCTGCGCATATGTGGAGCCACGCACACCCAACTGGAGCCTGATGCAACCTCCATAATTAAGCTAACAACACCATCTCCCAACGTCTTTGCGGCTCGCCGTTCACTACAGAGCTGCTGCTGTACAGCTACTCGTTCTTCTCTCAATACGCTGACCTGAAGAAGGTAATAGCAAACTATCAACTACAGCCCCGTTACCCCCGGCAGCCGGGTTAGCCCTCCTATATCCTCATTCCTACCGCGTTTGCCACCACACACTGCACAACATGATGCGCCTTTTAAACTATAGCGATGACCGAAAACTTAACATCGATAGCTTCGACGATAACGCGAGCCCTCCTTATGCGATTCTTTCACACACATGGGGAGAAGATGGGGATGAGGTGACTTTTACGGACCTGATAGAAGGTAAAGGCAAGGCTAAGCCTGGCTATAGGAAGATCGACTTTTGTGGGCAACAGGTGGGACGTGATAATCTACAATACTTCTGGATTGACACATGTTGCATTAACAAGGCGAATAAGGCTGAACATTCTCACGCAATCAATTCCATGTTTCGCTGGTACCAGAATGCAGCACGATGTTATGTGTACTTGTCAGACGTCCCGACAGCCAAGGGGGAAGGGAGCCCACCACTATGGGATGCAGACTTTCGGAACAGTCGGTGGTTCACCCGGGGCTGGACTCTTCAAGAACTTTTAGCTCCCGCAACGGTCGAGTTCTTCGCGTATGATAGAACGAGACTAGGCGATAAAGCATCGCTGAGACAACAAATCCATGAGATTACGGGTATCTCAGACGCTGTCCTCCAAGGTGCTCCACTTGTTCGACTTGATGAGGAGGAGATATTCTCGTCGAATGTGCACAGAAACACGAAGCTTAAAGAGGATAAGGTGTATTCACTACTAGGTATCTTTGAGGTGAACCTATCTCCTTTCTATGGCGAAGGAGCGAGCAAAGCGCGAGACCGGCTCAAGGACCAGATCAATTCACGAAAGCAGTGTATCCGAGACTTGTGCGATACGGATCCGCGTCATGACAAAAAGCGCATTGAGGAAACTAAAGGAGGGCTGCTAGCAGACGCCTACCACTGGGTCCTCGAGAATGCGACTTTCCAGCAATGGCAACAGGACCCGCACAGCCGACTGCTATGGGTAAAAGGCGACCCTGGCAAAGGCAAGACTATGCTGCTCTGCGGCATCATTAACGAGCTTCAGAAGATAGTAAGCAAAACTACCACCCTCTCCTACTTTTTCTGCCAGGCAACCGATTCACGTATCAATACTGCTACGGCTGTGCTGCGAGGGCTGTTATATATGCTTGTTAGCCAGCAGCCATTGCTTGTGTCGCATGTTCGTAAGAAGTATGACGAGACGGGCACAAACATGTTCAACGATGCGAATGCATGGGTTGCCTTAACAGAGACATTCACGGACGTTTTGCGCGATCCGAGATTACGCACGGCGTATATTCTTATAGACGCGCTTGATGAATGCGCGGTCGACTTACTGAAGCTGCTAGACTTTGTGGTTGAGAATTCGTCGACGTCGTCACGTGTTAAGTGGATCGTGTCCAGCCGCAACTGGCCACACATCGAAGAGCGGCTTGAGAGAGCGGGCAATAAGGTGCGATTGAGTCTCGAGATAAATGCGGCGTCTGTAGCAATGGCTGTCAGCATCTTTATCACGCAGAAAGTGCGTCGACTGGCGGAGTGGAACAAGTACGACAAGCAGATACAAGACGCTGTGTTGAACTATCTGCTATCGAACGCAAACGACACCTTCCTCTGGGTAGCTTTAGTGTGTCAGGGCCTCGCAGAGACAAAGAAGCGGCATGTGTTGAAAAAGCTCGACTTATTTCCACCTGGACTAGACTCCTTGTATAAGCGAATGATACAGCAGATTGGCAAGTCGGACGACGCCGAGGTCTGCAAGCAGGTACTGGCTTCTGTCGCTCTCGTCTATCGACCGGTCACGCTGCAGGAGCTAGCGGCTGTGGTCGAGCCGCTCGACGGTGTAATTGATGGCGAGGTGCAGGAGATCGTTGGCCATTGTGGCTCGTTCCTGACGCTGCGCGAAGACACGGTGTACTTCGTCCATCAGTCAGCTAAAGAATTTATTCTTGACAGTACAGCCCAATTGTTTCCTTTCAAGAAGGAGGAAATCCACTACTGCCTCTTCGGTCGGTCGCTTCGAGTTTTGTCAACAAGTCTGCAGCGGGACATGTGTAGAGTGAAAGATCCAGGATACTTTATTGATGAAGCTGAACAGCCGGCCTCTGATCCATTAGCAGTAATACGCTACTCGTGTATTAACTGGGTGGATCATCTCCTAGATGCCCAGTTATCATCGTCAGCGACGTACGCCGAAGATCTACAGGATGGAGGCACCGTTGATGTGTTTATTAGGGAGAAATTTCTGTATTGGCTAGAGGGCCTTAGTATATGCAAGAGTATGTCAATAGGCCTAGTTTCACTCGCTAAGTTGCAATTAATTGTGCAGGTCCGTGTAGCATAGTCAGCTTTAAGAGGCCATGCTGATATAGATTAGGAAAGAGAGCAAGCAGCTCAGCTGAATAAGCTTCTTTATGATGCGACTCGGTTTGCCAAGTATCACAAAGTGGCGATTGAGTGCAGCCCTCTTCAGACATATATGTCGGGACTCTTATTTAGCCCAACGAACAGCTTAATTAGACAACTATTCCGGTATGAGGAGCCAAAAGGAGTGATTATTAAGCCGGCTATGCAAGAAAGCTGGAGCACGTGCCTGCAGACGCTCGAAGACCATAGTGGTTGGGTTAGGTCAGTGGCCTTCTCGCACGACTCGACTCGGCTGGCATCTGGGTCGAACGACACCACAGTCAAGATCTGGGATGCGAGCAGCGGAACGTGCCTGCAGACTCTCGAAGGCCATAGCGATTGTGTCTGGTCAGTGGCCTTCTTGCTCGACTCGACTCGGCTGGCGTCTGGTTCGAGCGATAAGACAGTTAAGATCTGGGATACAAGCAGCGGAACGTGCCTACAGACGCTCGAGGGCCATAACGATTCCGTCAGGTCAGTGGCCTTCTCGCCCGACTCGACTCGGCTGGCGTCTGGCTCGAACGACAAGATAGTTAAGATCTGGGATGCGAGCAGCGGAATATGCCTGCAGACGCTCGAAGGCCATAACGATTCTGTCAACGCAGTAACCTTCTCGCCTGACTCGACTCGTTTGGCGTCTGCGTCCTGGGACAAAATAGTTAAGATCTGGGATGCGAGCAGCGGAACGTGCCTGCAGACGCTCAAAGGCCATAGCGGTTGGGTTAACTCAGTAACCTTCTCGCCCGACTCGACTCGGCTGGCGTCTGGGTCGAACGATAAGACAGTCAAGATCTGGGATGCGAGCAGCGGAACGTACCTACAGACGCTCGAGGCCCATAGCAGTTCTGTCAGGTCAGTGGCCTTCTCGCACGACTCTACTCGGCTGGCGTCTGGGTCGAGCGACACCACAGTCAAGATCTGGGATGCGAGCAGCGGAACGTGCCTGCAGACGCTCGAGGGCCATAGCAGGTCTGTCAGGTCAGTAGCCTTCTCGCCAGACTCGACTCGGCTGGCGTCTGCGTCGAACGATAAAACAGTCAAGATCTGGGATGCGAGCAGCGGAACGTGCCTACAGACGCTCAAGGGCCATAACGATTCCGTCACTTTAGTGGCCTTCTCGCGCGACTCGACTTGGCTGGCGTCTGCGTCGGACTACCACACAGTCAAGATCTGGGATGCGATCAGCGGAACGTGCCTACAGACGCTCGAGGGCAATAGCAGGTCTGTCAGGTCAGTGGCCTTCGACTCGACTTGGCTGGCGTCTGCGTCGGACGATCACACAGTCAAGATCTGGGATGCGAGCAGCGGAACGTGCCTGCAGACGCTCGAGGACCGTATTGATTCCCATCTCGTGTCTATTCTTGCGTCGCTACACTCTTATAAAGTCGTAAAGACATCCCAGCAGCCTATCTACCAGGGTATAAGTGTTAGCGCAGATAGGACCTGGATTTATAATAACTCCCAAAAGCTACTATGGCTCCCAACAGAGTATCGACCACTATGTATAGCCGTGTCAGGCAGATACGTTGGTCTAGGCACAGGTTCTGGAAAAGTCTGGATGTGTCGCTTAGAGTAATCCATCTTGTGAAGAACAGTTTTCTTATTCTTCTCCTTATCTTTAATAAATTGGCATTTATAGAGGGACGGGGATGTACGTGTATTTATATGCGAGTTCTTTGCCACAACGAACCTTCGAGTACTTCTCTAACTTGTCACGTGCTTGTGTTTGCATATTAAGGATCTGCTCACGTGCTACTTATTAGCCACAAGCTGACGTTGAATTGCTCTAGCTAGAGTTGGAAGCTGCTTCGATCAGAGGTACCGACCAGGGGAGCGAGGTTGCATGAATCTGCGCGCCACACCAGCCATAGGGCAGATCATGGTTTTATAACATCAAAGTCAGTATCTAGGGGTTAAAATATAACTCTTCAAGGGCAATCCGGGAAGGAAGAAGCTTTATGGTGGTTTATTATAGAATGAGCATTGTTTTGCCATAAAAGAAGGCTCCACACGCCAGAGGCATAAAGGGGTGGAGCGCCATGGTAATTTTTGTATTAAACTAAATACAGAGCATCTCAGGAAGGTATATAAAATTTTCCGTGAGAGCCACAGCAAGAGTCAGTTGGTTTAAGAAAGTTGTGGTCGCTCGAAGTCAAAGTACCCCTCTTTTGTCCCATGACACCGTGCGTCCCATCACGCAGGGACGGACCTTACATGCTCTTAAATCCAGATTCATATGGTCCCGAAATTAGAGCAATACCGCCTTTCCTTTATGTCCCGGAAATTCCGTTGCACAGGGTGAGCGGGGGATGCCGTCCTTCAACGACCCCACTGCAACCGCCAACTTTGATACCCAGTTCCGTACCACTCTCGGAGAACAGCAGCTTGTGCAGGCTCCTGAGAAATTTCAACCCGACCAGTGCTTTATGCTAAGCCCAGACCTGTAAATGACTTCGACCTTCGGCAACGCCTCTATCACTAGTCTCGATCAATCCAATTTGCTAAATAAACGTTCTTTCTGAGTAGAGCCGCTATCAGTCAACGAGTTGTGCACGTGTCCTGGAGCATTATGTATGTTTCCTTCTTTAAGCGATTGAGGTCAGCCTCTGACGCAGATAGTGATGCACAACTTAATAAGCCCTTTGCTATATTTTCTTTCCTAGCTAGCGCCTGCAATATTATTTTCTGTATTTCTAAGGTTCCTTTAATCTTATAAAGGATTAGCTTCGAACGCGTGCTAAGACAGGTTACTAAAAGGGTTAGGTTATCTTTAACGTTAAATACTTTACTACTGCGCTTTCTCCTATACTTAATAGGGCAATTTATAAGTTAGCTTTTATTATATATAATAGACGTATTTAGTAATATAGTCGTTTTAAGTCCTTAGGCGATACTATAGTTTTATTAATATATACTCTCTTATTGTAGGTTTAGATCCTATATTAAGATAATGTTATGGTCAGACCAAACAGGTTTACTTCGTATCACAGAAAGCGAGGATCTCGGGAAGCCCATCTCCATGCTCTTGACGAATGGGAGATCGAGTGGCTTAACAGGGTGTATGAGAACCCCGAGGATCATAACTTAGACACGTGACCGAAGTCACATAACAGGATTCGCGATTCGTGAATTCGTGGGACGAATCCACGAATCCACGAATCCACCTCAGGAGCTTGAATATATAAACACGTAGAAAGTCTTCTCTAGAAAGACATCGTAAATCCAACGATTCAGCCCTCCTGCATTATTGTTCTATTAAAGCCTACTGTGTGAAGCCCCCCATAGCCACTCCCCAGTATCCGATTGACATTCACCTCAAGTAACCCAGCACCGCTGCCCGCGACCTCATCTCCCACCATAACCCTTCGAGGCAATCCCCAAGTAGCCCCGTTGCATTATATCTATTTTTAAAATAAATTTAAATATTATTTAAAACTTATTTTAAAAGAATAGGTCTTTTATATTATAAGTATTTTTACTTAACTACTATTTTAAAAAAGAAGTAAAAAAAATTTTAAATTATAAAGAATAATTAGTAGATAAGGATAGTATATCAAATATAATAGACTTATATTAATATATAGAGAGAGATAAATCCTTAAGAAAAAGGGTTTAGGGTTTAGAGTATATCTATGGGTTGTAGGACCTAACTAGTCCCCATTAGGGGCTAAACACTTCCTGTAGGGTCCTGGACTGTAATAGGTGTCACATGTATTGAAAACCGTTCATAGTGTCTCCCCACACAGTGTGTCTCCTTTAAGAATCAAGCTATGTAGTCTGGATAAGTTCCGCATCACGAGCAATCGTCCTCATAACATCTCCAATTCTCTGATTCCACCCCCACATTAGAACGCCATCCAGAAAATGCTCCATATTGTCCCCACTAAGCCTATTATGAGCCAAAAGCAACAAAAGAGCAGTACTATAGCTAAACTCGTGGCTATTCAACAACGAAGACTTCAACGTCCAAGAAAGCCGACACACGTTCGAAAATATTGCAATACGATCCGACACCTTATCATTGCTGCAGGACTCTGTTTGATCGAAGGTCCCCCGCGACATACGAATGCTCCATCCAAATGGATGGTCGATTTTCGCCTCGGGTGACCCGAAGACTTCGTATACGAGGCCTCCTATGCTATATAATTGCTCGTAGCCGTAAGGAAGGCTTCCGCCGTTCCAGTACTTGATAATAATCTGCTGAATGCGTGACAATTTATTCGTTGAGATGCGGCAACTCGGTCCATGGAATCCCGCGGCATTGCTCCTGGAAATCATTTCCGGACTGAGAGGCGCGAGAAAGTAGCATGATGTTGCACACCGTCGCTCTTGGTACGTCCATGTGCGGGTGAAATACGCGTCGGTTGAGAGATACTTGATCGCCTCGTGAAACACCATGTCTCGTCGCTCTCCGTGCCCGTTGTTGAACAGCGCCTGTTCTATATCCACGTCCAAAGCATCGGTGAAAGGTTGCAGTGTTTTGAACATGCCCAGGGAGGTAATTAGGGTGGATAAGACCGCGGCAGTGTACGCACTCCGTTGGTATATCACATGCATGATTTGCAGATGTGCTTCAATGTCCTCAGGATCATCTTGCAAAATGCACTCTTGATCAATCCATATCAGTGGCGGAGTATTTAGGTACTCGCATGCGAAAGTATAGGCCTGATGAAGCACAAGCGATGGGCACTTCGGTGGCCGTGGTGCTGGGTCCGTAGTCCAGATTCTGTACTCGGGCATCGAGTTTCTAAACATGGCTTCCAGTCCTTCCGGTTGTCTCCACGTATAAGAAACAGCGATGTAAGGCGAAGACGTAGTGTACTCATTCAGGTGTGTCAAACGAAGATGCACAACGTTTTTGTCCCCGGGAGGCTGAGGCTTCAATGGCGTGAGAAAACGAAGATGAAAGGCTGTGTGGTCATCGTACTTTTTTGCTCGAGTAAGGGCCAGACGGCCCATTTTTTCGAGGCTCTGTTTCAGTGCCTCTTTGGTGCCGTGGATTTCGCGGAACGTTTTCGAGGTGTCGTGTTGCATTGTGGTAGAGTGTTCCCAGCATGAACCCGGTCTTTGGGGACGGTAGAATTAGGAGCGTATTTGACTACAGTCCTTGGTATACGATTGTTTGCAGAATACTAGATTTGTTGTAATAGGCCCTTTGTCGGTACATCAGCAGAAAAGAGGAGGAAAAGGTGTGGCACGAGCAAGCCCTTCAACCCCACCAGAAGGCAGCAAGCTGCGTATTTGCCAAGACGTGAGATCACCATAGATTTTATTGGTAGGTATAGTAAGCATCCGCCTCCAGCTGAATGCAAAAACAGTAAGCCAACAAGGCTTACTATTTTCACACTTCGGTCCGGAGGACAGTGACGTGAGCCCTGAGAAGTCATGCGATTCAACGTGCCATGGGTACCAACGGTATTTGAGACAAAGCTTGCTTGAACGATACATCTTTATAGTATAACCGATTGACTGTCCAAACTCCAGTATTAATCGAGTTTAATAAAGCCTACTGCTTTTCTTCACTACTATTAGGGGCTAGTCACCAATGTCGCTCTAGTACGGATTACATGTCTCGTCCCTCTGCACCGAGATCTGAAACCACACCGGTGCCGCGTCATGTCATAGTCATAGATAGCGAGGTATGTTAAGGTATCAAATTGAATACGGCGCTCATTTTGCCTTCAGGTCTGCCTAGTGTGTTCGATTCGCCTTATACCAATATATATTCCATATAGGTATCTGAAAGCCACAGAGTTCCTTGTGAGCGGTATTGAAAATTGTCAATTTAAACATCCGACCCCATCCACTAGAACTAGATTCCAAACAGAGAAAAGACAGCAATCTGGTACACTTTCTTCGAAGCCTTGCCTGCCTTCTCCCACATTCACTGCTGTCTTCCCTGCCCTCCGTCTCCTGGCCTGAGCATCTCCATTCAGCTACCCAAGACTTCTGTCACTTACGCGCAGCGACAAGTGAAATCCGGAGGAGAGCAGACAGCATTGTTACTACAACATCTTGGGATGTCATTATCATCAGTAATCACGGTTCCGACTGGGTAGTACCCGGTGCGAGTCGCAGCTAGAGGAGTGCTAGCCAGTCTAATTCCTCACTAGCAACGCATAATCCTATCATCACTGAGCAAGCCCAACCACAAAAGCTACAACACTAACAATACAAACGCCCAAATCCCACAAAAAAAGCCAGGAAAAGCCCAAACCCTTCTCGTACCCCCCTCTCCCCCTCTCCACCACATCCATTACCAAAACATCCAGACTCGAGACGACATCACCCGGACCAAGACACCCCATCACCAAACTGACTCTAGTCATATCACCCTCTCAGGCCTAACTATCCACAGAGGTTTGAAAATCCCTCTGAAGCGAGCGTCTATAAGTATTCTGGACTTAAATCCCGCGCCGCAACGTCACGAAAAAGCTAGTAAATGTATACATGTAAGCTTAGCTTCCCAGTTTTCTAGCTAGTCATCAAACTTCTTTACACTTCCATATAACTTCTATCAGAAGGCGAGAACGGAATCTAACGGGACCAGACCAGGGGCATTGTGCTGTATTTGAAGACAATTTCGGACCTTGGGTGGCTTGGATGATAGCGCTTTGGCGAGGATGTATCCTTGAAAAATTTTTAAAACAAAAATTTTCTTTTTCTTTTGGTTTTGGGTAAGAGGATAATCGTCTAAAAGTTACAGTATACCAGCTCGGATTCTAGATCAGGCTTGGCGCATGACTCATTTCGAATCACATCTACTCCCACTCGCTCTTGACCACTTCGAGACATCAACATCAACATTGACATGAACATAGCCCACTCGTACCTGAAAGGACTAGACGGAATACAGCGCATACGATGAATGCGAGTAAATGACTCTATCTGTAGTTGGGAAGACTGGCTTAGTGCAATTTGTACGTGGCTGGTGGCTGCGGCGTTTCTGAGCAGGCTAGGTATATAAAGAACTGGGTTTCCCTACTAAAGCCGTCGCATTTCAGAATACATTACTACGGCATCCCTCTCGACTCATCACCTCAATTCATCTTCCAGAAAGAGAATTGAAAAGAATATGGCGACAAAAGCAAACCTGACTAGCGTGGAGGGGCTGGAAGCCTACCTCTCTTCCCACTCCATCCAATACGCAAACATTGCCCTGCTTACCGGCGGCACAGCAAACTACGTCTACCGTGTCACGCTGGACAATGGGCAAACAGTTGTCTACAAGCACGCAGCGCCGTACTTACACAGCAACACAAACTTTGCCTTCGACCCTAGTCGCATGGATTATGAATCCTGGGCGTTAGAGAACTTACCGAATCTTCTATCCCAGCAACTGAAAAGCTCTGCTCCGGTGGTGAATGTGCATCCGGTTCAATGGCACAGCTACGACGAAGAAGAGAGGCTACTCTGCATTTCGGACGGTGGACCACGGAATCTTAAAGACGCCTATACAGATGCGAGTCTTGATATCGTGAAAATTGGAGATGGGATAGGGACGTGGATTGCAGCGCTGCACAAATGCTCCACAGAGGCAACGTTCAACGTCGTGGCGAGTAAAAAGTTGGAAAGGAACAATCCGGTTGCGGTCGGCATATATCGACACTCGTACAGGAATCTAGCTAGTGCGCTGAAAGACTACGGATACGACGCAGCGCTGGGCGAGCGGATTAATGACGAATTTGGGAGTTTGCTTGCTACAGACGACGAGTGCGTGTGTCACGGGGACTTCTGGCCTGGCAATGTTCTTGTCAAATTCGATCAACAAGATAGGAACAACGCCATCGATCTCTCAATAGCGGATTGGGAAATGGTGCGTCGTGGGACGAGCGCTACGGACGTGGGGCAATTTGCAGCGGAATCGTTCCTTTTGGATCGTTTCCGTGGCGGGCGGGGGCTACTGCGTGCATTCTTGACAGCATTTGTGAGAGCGAGAGAGGAGGGGAAAGTGAAGATTGGAAAGGAGTGGGTGAGGAGAATGGCGGTGCATTGGGCGGTGCATGTAGCGTTTTGGCCGACGAGGGTGGAGTGGACGGATCGGGAAGGGACAAAGGGGTTGGTGGAGATTGGGGTTGGTGTGTTGAGAGCCATTCTTGACGGGGAGTGGGATGCTGTGATGGAGTCGGAGCTGTTCAAGGAGGCGAGGGAGACGTGGATGAAGGTTTTGGAAAGAGCATAGATAGATGGGGTCTTGTGTGAAGTGAATTATTGGAGTGGTTGTGGTACACCAGCTGGGTGGTGGTCTGTGGAGTGGCTGATCAGGAACAGGACTAGAGCGCAGTGGTATGACCAATGAGTGCATAGCGGGATCTTGCTTGGGCAAAGTTAAAGCTGGACTGGACTGGCTCATCAGCCTCGTAGAGTAAAACCTTGTTCATGAGTGGAGTGTCTGATGATTGATTGATGGTGGTGGTGTGTAGCCGTCATAGCCGACAGATGATTGGTGACGTCACCAGCAGGATTTCGGCGTCGTCTCCGCAGCGCCAGCATAGGAAAAACATCGTTTGTTGGAGGGAATCTAGTGATGAATGGAGTCTTCGTATGGGCATAATTGCAAGCATCCATGATAATAGGACTATATATTGAGCTAGAGTGCCCAGACGGGAGCCGTTCTCTCTCCCGCTCAAGATTGTCGTCACCTGAGATCGCGACACTTCTCAAAGCGGAAGTGACTGTGAGGAACGCGGTGACGTCATAGATACGCGCTCCACCGCCTCCACATCACCCACATCATCCATATCCATCATCCACAAAGCCGCTCAACGCCACAATTTGCCAGTTTTCAGTTTTCAGTTTCAGGCACAGCGGAATCTCGGCAACTCCATCATGTCGTATTCAGCATCATCTGCGTCTTTTTCCTCCCTCTTACCCTTATGCATCATGTCGTATGCAGGTGCCAGACACGTGGGCCCGCTAATATTATGCTTATGCTTCGCCTAACAAGCTACCGTTTGTCTCTTGACTGAGCTTATTTCTCTCCTTCTTTCCTCCCCTCTGTCCTTACCTTCATTCTGCACAACATACTTCATTCCTCCCTGTCACCCTCTCAACCATCACCCCCTTCCTAGTCACCTATTGCCCTACGTGACCAAGGCAAAGTTGGTATTTCTCCCCTCAGAAACAAGAATGGTCGCCTCACGACACCGCGACCTCTTTGGCAGACAGAGAACCGGCGAAGGCTTCAACAACAATGCCGACCGATACCGCGACGTCGAGACCGGCAATGGCGCCCTCCACCCTTCCGGCCCCAGAAAACGATTTCGTGATGCCATCGAAACCACCATGGCCGAGAACCGTGCAATGGAAATGAAGAAGAAGCTCATAGAAACCATTGACCACAGTGCCTTAGAGAAGTTCCGAAAGAGTGACGATGAGGTATAAAATTTGAGAGCACCAGGCTTTATCATGCTGTAATGATCGCTGACACATACGACCAGCTCAAAAAGATTAAAAGGAAAAAGGTGCGCCAGTTTTATGAGGAGCAGAACAAGCGCCTGGATGCCTGGCTCGAGGTCGACATGATTGTTTCTTCGCTCGCAGACGATATCCTGGACAGCATGAACCCCAGAGACCCAGATCATGATGGTGTTGCAGAGGACCGTGGGCCACTCGGGCTCAGCGAGGAAAACGTAGAGTGCTTTCTTCCAGACGACGAACGCGAGAGGCGGAGAAAAGCCACAAGAAACGTCAAATGGGCAATCAATGTAAGCTTACAACCATTGCACCGGAAATCATCACTAACAAAAAGTAGATTAATGTCATCGTGAACATCCTCTTACTCGCTGCCAAAGGCATCGCAGCCATTTGGTCTACTTCCCTCTCTCTCATCGCATCCCTCGTTGATTCAGCGCTTGACCTCCTTTGCACCCTGATCATATGGACAACAAATAGACTTGTTGGTTGGAGGCTTAAGAAGCTGAAAAAGAAGTTTCCCGTGGGACGGCGCCGTCTCGAGCCCATCGGCATCCTCGTCTTTTCCATCATAATGGTCGTGTCCTTTCTTCAAATTCTCAAAGAATCGGTAGAAAAGCTTCTCCCAAGTGGTGACCATACGACGGCAAGCCTACCTCCAACAGCAATATTCTCTATGGTTGCTACCATTGTCGTAAAAGGCACCATTTGGATTGGATGTGCCAGAGTAAAAACAACTCAAGTTCAAGCCCTTGCGCAAGACTGCAAAACTGACGTCTACTTCAATACGCTCTCCCTCCTTTTCCCACTGATCGGCAAGCAACTCAATGTCTGGTGGCTCGATCCCACTGGCGCTACCCTACTCTCCCTCTTCATCATCTACGACTGGGCCGGTACCTGCATTGAAAACATCACACGACTTACCGGCGAAGCTGCTGACGAGCTCACCGCACAAAAAATGTTGTACATGGCATTCCGCTTCAGCCCACTCGTGCAAGGTTTTAAAATGGTAAAGAGCTACCACGCTGGCGATGGCGTCTGGGTCGAGGTCGATGTCTTGATGGATGGCGAGACGCCATTGAAGAGGTGTCATGATGTTGCCGAGACGCTGCAGTATTGTTTGGAAGGGTTGAAGGAGGTCGACCGGGCCTTTGTGACGATTGATTGTGAGTTTTCTTCACTGACCTCTTGTTTAGAAAGACCGCAATACTGAGTCAATACTAATCTCTCCACGTAGATACGTCCCAAGGCCCGACGGGGCACGCGCGAGAAAACGAATAGTGAGCATGAGAATTTGGAAGCTTAGGAAAGTCTAATTTCTATGGGATTGTATATTTTAGGCCTCCTGTATCAATATCACCAACACATACATCCTTATCCGTTGATCTCATGACCTCGACTTGCGTGGCGTCATGCTGCACATGCGCAGCAGCTCGTACTCTACCATCTCTGACTGGCTCGATTTGGGTAGCTATTTGCTTTGCCTTGGCTTTCCATTCACAATCCGGCATACACAGGTACATGATGCCTCTTTGTCTTGACTGAAGCAGCATCAAATTATACTAACAATTACAATCGTAAATTCAACAGACGATAATTTGGTCACTACTAATCTGCAGAATTATTGCTGCAGACACACGCTACGCTTGCAACCCAGGTTTCTCTCCTTGCTTAAATTTTTGCATGTCTGCCAATTCGGTACTATGGCAAGCCGCTCTCCGGTTTTATATCAGGGTGCATGGCGGTAGTCTAATTTCAATCCGATATCCGACCTATTCTCACGGTGAATTTTGTAGCGCAAGTGACTTTTCACTGGCTTAGTCGTATTCACTTTCACTCGTCTTTTTAAGCCCCACTCAGTGATCTCTCAAGGGAGTTTTCCGCTGACGCTACCCCGCCGAAAGACACACCACACCTTTCTGCTTCGCTACCTACACCACCGATGGAGTTACCCGTGGGGCAGATGACCGGCTCCAGCGATGCTCTGTCCCGGGCAGAGCCACACAGTCGCCATGAAGAGAGCGCAAATCACTCGAAGCAAGTCTCCAAAAAAGAGGAACCAACGTCCAGGTCCATCATAGTGCAGTATCTCCTCGAAAACGTCGAGGAGTTTCGACACCTCAGTGCGCTACGGAAGCAGGTAAACAAGACGCTTTGGAAAACCCTCAAGGACGGTAACGCTGACCAACACAGGGATGGAGCAACACAGAAGGCGATCAATACTTCGCAAAGCAGCGTCAAAACGCCGACAACGCCAGCCAAATGATATCGAAGTACTTCTACCGAATGATGAAGGAGATTGGCCGAGAAATGCATCAGTTCACCGGCGCTCTCGCTATTACAAACACCTCCGCTAACAAATTGATGATTCTAGACATGTGCATGGCGCCCGGAGGCTTCCTTGCAACGGTATTAGATATCAATCCATACGCCTATGCTCTAGGTCTTAGTCTACCTGTTTCCCAGGGAGGACACAAAGCCCTGCTGCCGCAAACTCCAAACATGGATCTCCAGTTCCTCGATATCACAATGCTTGCTACAGACATGGGGGTGACTGACATTCCAGCAGAGCACCCCGACGCCAAAAACATGCTACCCCGTCTATTCGAGCCCTTCCAACTCTTCCAACTCGTCATATGCGACGGCCAAGTCCTCAGAACGCACACCCGAGCCGCATACCGCGAGAAACGAGAGGCTCGCAGACTAATAACCACACAACTAGCTCTGGGCCTTGAGCATCTCGAATCCGGCGGAACAATGATCATCCTCCTGCACAAAGTCGAAGCGGTGGATACTGTTCTCTTACTCCACACTTTCAGTAAATTCTCCACGATTAGGTTGTTCAAGCCAGCGAAGTGCCATGCCAAGCGCTCGTCTTTTTACCTCGTCGCTACAGATGTGCAAAGCCAGCATGACGATGCTATCCGGGCGGTGAAGACGTGGAAGGAGCAGTGGAAGGTTGCGACCTTTGGCACTGAGGACGAGTACAAGGGGACAGTAGGCGAAAAGTGTGGAGATGTGGAGATGCTGCTGGCGGAATTTGGGGAGGAGCTTGTAAGGCTTGGGAGGGAGGTTTGGCGAATTCAGGCCAGGGCTTTGGAGAGGGCACCTTTTATTAGGAAGGGATGAGATGGTATGCGTGGGGATAGGATATGATTGAGTGGGGGGGTCCTGGTTTTGAGACAAGTATGTCTAGATCTGGATCTGGATCGTGGGTAGACATGATTTCATGACTCGTTCATGTGGAAGTCCCCAGAATTGCGGCTCTGTGACATACATTCCATGGTCTGAAGTGACTGCACCACAGTCTTC
>JAQGEP010000120.1:0-94572 GCA_028476805.1 Acrocalymma vagum | reverse complement strand
TTTGCCCCCCCCCCCCCCCCCCATCATGCATTCAAGTTAAGCTATCGACGAACTTACAATCCATAAATTGATTCTTCTTCATTGCCATCGCAAGTGCATCACACAAAATTCCAGCACATAATCACATGATTAAGATACAATCCAGGCGGAACATGATTCTGTGGCGCTTATGCTTCTAAGACTCATAATGAGATTACATCTTGCGGGCCACCGCAAGGGTTTACTTGCACTTTGTTTGAGTACGTGATGTGTTGCTTTGGCTAGAGGTTAATGAGAAAGAATCTGACCATGGTGCCGTGGTATTGGCTGCACCGGAGCCTCGATCAACATTGTCATTCCAGGAGTCAATAATCTTGCTGACCATCGCTGGAACGACCGTGCTAGCTCTTTCCGATGCAGGTCTGGCTAGATGGCGGCTGGGAATTGGGCGTTGATGTGATTGCGAGTTTACACGATGGTTTTTTTTTTTTTTTTTTTTTGGTTTTTTGAGGGATTGCTAGGGAGGATCTGCTGGAATGATGATGTGGGTGGGTCTCAGCGAACTTGTCTGGTTTCTTCTAGTTGCTCTTTTTGTTTGATGTTAGTGTTTTTTATGTAGAATAAGTGCATCATTTGGCCAATGATATGAACTGTTCGCTACAACAAGGATTCATTCAATCATCAACCTTGTGCTTCTATGACGGCATCTTTTGCATTGCACTGCGGTAGGACCAGCCATAACACCAGTCGTCTCTACTACACCAGAATCCTCAAACCACATTCTTTAGGAAACATCACGAGTGCACCAGCAGCCAAAGAAAACAAAGTTACGTGTTCTCATTAAAAACGTATAAATCCTATTCAATACGGTATTACCACTACATTACAAACGGGACATCCCGTCACCATGCCTACATGTACATTACTCCCAACAAGCCCATTCCAAACATCATCAGCGGCCACGAAACCGCTTGTTTAGGTCCCGAGCCATCGAACTCGCTGGCTGTCGGCGCAGGGGGTGCTGTATCAGCAGGTGCTGTACCAACTGGTGTTCTTGTCGTCGACGTCTCGCCATTTGGTCCAATGAGCGTGACTTCTGGGGACAGCGTCACGACTACTGTTGTGCCGTCGGAGCTGACGGTGCTGACTACTGGGCTGCTAGGATCTTGTGGGGTTGTTGGATTGCTTGGGCCTTGTGTGGGCGCTGGGTTTGGATTGCTTGGATCGCTTGGATCCGAGTTTGGATTGTTTGGGTCTGGGTTTGGTTGTGGGTTGGGGTTGTTAGGATTCGGGTTTGGCTGTTGATTGGGGTTATTTGGATCCGGATTTGGCTGTTGATTGGGGTTGTTTGGATCTGGATTAGGGTTGGTTTGTGGGTTGGGGTTGTTCGGATTTGGGTTCGGGCTGGGGTTATTTGGATCCGGGTTAGGATTTGGCTGTGGGTTGGGACTGTTTGGATCCGGGTTTGGTGTAATTGGTTGTGGGTTTGGATTATTAGGATCCGGGTTGGGGTTGTTTGGCTGGGGATTAGGAGTGTTTGGATCAGGGTTGGGATTGTTTGGAGCCGGGTTCGGGTTATTTGGCTGGGGGTTTGGATTATTTGGGTCTGGGTTAGGATTGCTCGGGTTGGGATTAGGATTTGGATTAGGATTTGGATTAGGGTTGCTTGGATCCGGGTTCTGAGGGTTGGGATTGGGATTGGGATTAGGATTCGTAGTAGGCGGTGTACTTGGATCATCTGGATTTGGCTGAGGCTGTGGCTGGGGCTGAGGGTCAGGGTTTGGTTGCGGATTAGGACTTGGCTGTTGTGGTTGAGGCTCTGGGTTTGGCTGAGGCTCTGGGTTTGGCTGGGGATCAGGACTGGGCTGAGGATCTGGGTTCGGCTGAGGATCAGAAGTAGGCTCTGGTCCTGAAGGAGGCTGCGTTTGTCCAGGAGCAGGATCGATTGTTTGGGAGAACATGTTAGTCGCTGTTGCGAGCGCAATAGGCGGATCAGGTACGCCGTAAAACACTGGGCCACAAGTTCCCCATGCCGGATCCTGAGATCGAACTGCCAAAGGAACAGCCAACCAAGGCTTGAATTGATCCGAGACAATCTGCGAGCACGCTGAATTGGTACCACAAGCTGGCATGCACTGGTATGCAGAGGCTGGCAGCTCACCAACCAGGTCGTCAAAGTTGTATGGCTTTGCCGTCGCTTGGACGATCACATTAAATGGAGGGCGAGGATTATTGCTGAAACCACACATGGATGATACGGCACTGGACTCGACCTCCACAAGCCTAGCCGAATGGGTTCCGCCAACTGGGATTATGGAAGTGCCGCAGCGTTTCCAGGCTGATACTGCCGAATACCTCAAATACGCCTTGTCTTGCCAGAACGTTGTTGAGTTGATGACTGTTGACGCATGTGGTTGCGAATATATCGAGACAGAGTAACTGTCGAAGCCTGGTTTCGTGTTTGCACAAAGGTCGCGAGTAGTGCTGGGTGGCGGGAAGTAGATGAGCTCGACATGATCGCCACCAATCGTGCATTGCTCTGCCTGGCATGACTCGCTATCCGGATCCTCATCTGGGCCAGCAGTTACATTACAGAAGCGGCCTGTATCAGGGTACCGCATAATGCCTCTTCGATCAAACCAGTTCCACCTAAATGTATTCGTGTCGCCGGGCCTGAGGGTGATCTCTCCGTATGGATTCTGTGCATCTGAGATGTTATACACACCGCTCACAGCATTGTACTCGTTGCCATGCAAAGTTATTGGAGGTAAGACGCCTGGAGCTGGCGTAATTAATGGAGTCGAATCGCCGTTAACAACAATTGAAGTTGGCGGGGACGCAAGGGAGACTGTAAGTATATCGGTTGCTGAGTACGACGAAGCCCAGCTCGAACCTGAGGCGCTCCATTCACTCCAGATGCCCGCACATTGAGATTCTGCGGTAACTGTGCAGTTTGACACCGTTGACCCCGTCCATGTCGGCCTGGTCACTGTGAATGTGGTATGTGTGCTGAGGCTAGTGACGGGGGTTGGCAGGGTCACTATTGCGCTTCTGGCTTCGTCCATGTTGGCATATCGAGGCAGTCCGTCGCATAGCGTAGCATTGGGAGGTCGATCAGTTACCGAACTTGATAATGTAAAGATAGTAGTGTACGTCGAGGTTATTTCATTGTCGTCTGCCCATTCACTTGTCATTCTGGTAAAAGACCAGGATTTTGAAAAGCAGCTGACAATGTCGGTATCATTGGCAGCGGGACCTAAGGACGCCGTATTTGAGGAAGTCGGTGCCGCAGTAATTGTACTGGGCTGAAATGTTGCTGTTCCATTGCCTGCTTGTAGTGATGAGCGCGAGTTGAAAGCCGAGTGAAGGTCATCAGCTAGTACATACTCAGAGAGCTCGCCAAAGCGAGCGATCGCACAATAGTGTCCATTATTGTACCGGTCCGTTGCAATTCTCCTACACAGCACCGAGCGGGAGTGAGCAGGCACGCGAGGATTATATGATTGATATGTAGCTAAATACCAAAGCCTGGAGGGTGGATCAGCCAAGCAGCACTAGACGCCTTGCTGCGCACGAGTGAGCTGTGCTCAAGACGTAAAAGTGGTAAAGTTGCATGTTTAATTACGCCTGCAAATAATATGCATACATGTGCTCTCGGGCAGACCGCACGTCGACCCACATGGTGACATGGAACGTGCAAATCGATCCACAACAAGAAGCTGGCAAGGATCGCCCCAGGTGTGAAGGATGCTGATCCCGCCCGTTACAGTTGCAGTGACCGGCCGGAACAATTCATGCGTAAAGCGCCCGAAGCTTATGTGTGGCATGCGGCTCTACCCAAGTGCAGCGCGTAAGCATCGAATGCCTACAATCTACAGAACTTACATGTCCCAAGGAGATGGCTTCTAAACCTGCAATACTGAACCGATTGATGCCTCTGAAGCAGCATCCTCACTCACCGAGCTTTCCACACTTGTCCGCTGCTGCCTTCAGCTACCAGACCATGAGAAAATCATCTTCAAAGCATGGAAAACCTGAGTAGAAGACGGGGCGTAAACACCAGAGATCCGCAAATAGCCTCCAGACGGGTAGACAAAAGTTACCATTGGCTCGCGTCTGGGGGCCAAATAATCAAATGAAACGGCTGGGCCGGTCTCGTACGCTGTCTAGTCTCCTTGTGTAAGCGCTACCACTTACCACGCTCCACTATGATTTACGCCCGGCGCTATGGAATTTCGCCTTGCGCTTTGGCTCACGCCCCGCGCCATGTTCTACGCCCTGTCTCACGACGGGGAAGCGTTGAGATTTCTATGGCTTGGGGCGTTTGCAATGTTGAGCACGGTTTAAGGAGACAGAGTAGGCCTCCCATTGATACACTGGCATTCTCAAATCAAGCAGCTGCATACTACCAAATAAATATGCAATGGAACCTTTTCAAAGCGAAGTTGGGCATTACAACAGTGGGAATAGGAATCACACAAGAAATTCAAGACCCATCGTTGAAAAGTAGGTCCCTTCTGTGTAAGAGCACCAAAATCTTACCAACACAAATGTAGGATTCTGCGGGCGGAAGCAAGGATTATTGCAACAACCCAACTGGTATAACTCATATATTACCTGGGCACCTCACCACTATTCAATATGACTTGGACGATCTTCTTGGAACATCAGTGGGGCTAGATGTAGATTAGTTAGGGGCTGCGCACACTGGCAAAATACACGTCATAAACTTTCACTATTTGAATCAGAGGGTTCAAATCTTACTTCTGCATGACAACTATTATTTGACCTTTAACCCTCAGCAATTGTAGAATTTATTCAGATTTTCTAGCACAATGAAAAGCATCTACTACCACCGTACCCCATGCATTTCCAACCGGTTTGCCGGTGGCGACTACGAAAAGCGAGGTGCCTAGAAAGCATCCACCCGTCTCCCAGTGTGCGAACCACCCAATGAGAGGACACTGAAGTACACAGTCGCACGGATGGATATGCGGCTCAGCCACAAACAAGTTACAGGGAAAGCCTAGGGGGTGTACCTGCATGGATCAGAACACGTCAGAAATAATGAGCGGATATGCGGCCGTTCTCGGAGACGATGATTCCTCGCAATAATTCTGTAGACTTCTTCGTGTTATTTGGGGTGCTATGGTACCCGGTATTTAATAACACAATCCTCATCCTCGCCATCTCTTCCACCACACTGTATCAAACGATACCGGAAAATCGGGCTTGAACAGCGCGAATATTTCTGGGTAATACTTTGATGCTAATGAGTACCTAACATAAATGCTGGCATGCATTCCAACAATCACAGTAAGCCTCCTATTCAAGTCCATAAACGATCCAATTCAGACACCATACATACGCAAAATCGTACGGACCTAATCGTGTCCACTACAACACGGTAGTCGGCAAGACTCTGCTTATGTGAAGTAAATTTCTTCTTCCCAAGATTTCTTCCTTTTGTGTCCTCATTGCGCTTAGTGTGAGCGAGCTTGACCTTTGGGAACATAAGCGCACTTGCGTCATACTTCCATAAACGTACGAGATTTATTCGCGAGATATAGTCGCTTAGAGAAGGGCTGCTATGGGTGTTAAACATTGCTTTTTGTTTCGGGTTTTTGTTGTGAATTTTCATTTGTGAAATTATTGCTAGCTGATATGGAGCTAATAAACAAACAATCCTCATAAAATGTTTGTAACAGTCACTTCACGGAAAATGTCGATAAATATTTGCGCTAGTTGATAGGCATGCAATCAAAATCACGGGAAGTGAGTTCAAAACTCTGGAAAATACCTAGTATTGTTCAAGGAAACTTGTTACCATTTTATCGTTGAAGCATGCACCTAAGCGCTCGCCGGGACAGGATTTTAGCCTTTTCTGTCCGAAAAATACTTTGTTTATTTTGTAACGCGATTTCTACAGCTAGTAAACATTTTATTTCTTTTCGTATTCTTAACCAACAAATATCCGAAACTGCGCATTTGGTTTTAGCCAACCATCTCATCTTCGCAGGACACTGTATGCTTTTTTCTGCTATATAATTTTGACCGCTAGCATCGCAGATCTTAAGTAAGGTGAAGGGCATTTCCTACGCTTTAAGCTGAGCACTCGCCTCTCAGCTAACTATGAATACCAGCTATCTAGAATGGGTCTTACTTAAAAACCAGTTGCACAACTGTTCCATACATTTGCTTATATGTGGCCATATTCGTAATCACAGAATCTTGACCAAGAAACGTAGAAAAATGTATAACGAAAACCCGACTTCTAGTAATCCGCTCAAGATAATCTCATGTGAAATATATTTGTTTTGGTATTCGCCTAGCTTAAAAACTACCAAGGAATGTATTATTTTTCTGGGATTAACGTCATTCTTGCTAGAAAGATTAATAGCAAAGTACGGAGTCTTTTATTAAAATACCACTAGATATTCAGAAAAATTTCTTTTCTCCTACATGTGAGGTAATCAGCAACCAACTATGAGTTCCCTTGGGTATGTCTTATGACATAGCATTGTGTTCGTAATACATACAATTTTCGGCTCGTTTGGTTTGTTGTAGCTGCGCATACTTACT
This sequence comes from Acrocalymma vagum, assembly GCA_028476805.1. NCBI lineage: Eukaryota > Fungi > Ascomycota > Dothideomycetes > Pleosporales > Acrocalymmaceae > Acrocalymma > Acrocalymma vagum. The sequence continues at coordinate 88,011 of JAQGEP010000120.1, read as the reverse complement.
TCAGTCTACTTGACCTATCTCTGGTGTCTTGTTGCGCCTACCAGAATCGTATCGGTCCGAACATGTAGATAAGTGTAACTTTTCGTACTTCATATCTCAACTGCGTTCAATTGCGACAACCACTTCAAGGCTAGAAGAAGCTGAACTATTATTTACAAATATATTCAACAATCCGGTAACATTACAGCATTCATATCATAATCGGCTTTTATTTTTTCCCCACCTTTTTCCAATGTTTTGTTACTGCAAAAGCGCAAGGCTGCACCAATATAGAGAAAATCTAAATATAGATGGCCTAGCCAGACTCGGTGTAGTAAAATTCAGGAGTCATCATCACCAATGTTCACTTCTCGTATTCTGAAGGCAACATTTGCCATCTGCCTGGGCTTTAAAGGGGTTATATAAACTTGGTTTGGATCGCTGAGAGGATTTACTAACAGGTTGGTGTTGTCGTCGTTCGTTCGTTTGTTTGTTTGACGTTGCTGCTTCACACACTCGCTTCGGACTCTTCTGTGCGATCGCTTTGCTCCTTCATTCCGCCTCTCGCGATAGATATTCGTTTGCTTTACTGGATCCTCAATAACAGCTCAAATCCAGATCGTCAAAAAAATCCAGTCTCAAAAATGAGCGATACCAATTTCCCCCCAGACAAAGAGTCCATCGCACCAACAAGCCTTAAAAGCCGCGACACCACCGCAGCAGACGAACCAAAAGCCTCAAGACGACAAGTCATCTTCATCCTAGCATCGCTTTGGATATCCTGGATCGCAGCATGCATTGCCGACACTCTGTTCGGCATCCAGCAAAATTTTTGGACTGGCCTCCCCTGGACGCCGTTGCAGGGTTATGTATATAGGAATCAATGGGACATGTGGTTTTACAGGGTATGTACACGCTTTTCTCTACCATCTATTTGCTTCTGCATTCGATTCGTTGTGGTGAATACTACTTGCGCTGTTTTGTTTGTATGTTTGGAATGCGAAGCGACAACTCTCTAATGAAAACGCAGCACGACCCATTCCACGTTCTCGAATATTCTGCCTCACTCAATAAAATCTGCGTCATCAGCTTGACAATGTGCGCTATGTTCCTCATAGCACTAAATAGACTGTCGCTGGATAGTAAAGACGCAACACTCGCGACAATCACCAACGTGCTCACGATTCTGGGCGTTGTCATCGCCGCCTGGGCCGGAGCCGTGGAGAAAGAAGCAGGTATGATTGCTATGCCATTTCCGTGGCTTTGCTGCAAGACTGTAGCTGTTTATTTGCACATGGTCGGAATGGATGATGTGGGTGCGCGCTTTGGAGTTAATGAGAAGGTGGCGGGTTGGGCGCAGGGTGTTTCGCTGGCGGCGTTTGCGGGGATTTATGGGTGGTTGTTTGGGTTTGGGAATGAATTTGTTGCGATTATGGTGTTGTGGCAGGGTATCGGGTATATTTATCAGTTCTTGGGCTGAGATATCTTGGGCTGTAGTGGCTGTTTTGGATGGGGAGATTGGTGCTGTGTATGCCAGATCTAGCGGAGACAAGAACCCCACAATATGGCTGAGATATCGTGGTTCGTAGCAGTATGAGTAGAGCATCCAAGGTATGGGGTAACTAATTAATTCAACCACCTTACGAGAATACTTTGAGGTAATCTTCCTTTGACGTCTGTTCAGTATGTGCATCTGAATACTTGCCGAGTATTAGTTCCGCGCTGGAAATCAAGCGGGGTTCAGTCTTACTCAGTGCCTAGGTACATCCCGTCTCCCCTCCGCGTATGTATCCACCTCCCCGCAACAAGTATTCCACCGACATACCCCAGATTTCTGTCCGAACGGCTGGGAAGAAAGGGTCTATCATCTTCCAGACTGCAGGAACGACCGAAAACTTAATTTGAACTCACGCCGGGATATTTTTGAGGAACGTTTGATAGACAAAGGTGTGAAACAAAGTCCTAAGACTGACAGTTCGCATGCTAATTATTCTTGCAGAACTAATTATTACATCTATTCGAAATCAAGTAAAAAACATCGAAATCAGAAGCTTAAATCCACCTGCATCAAAATGGAACCCAGAGAAAGCATCGACCTAATGATAATCGGCGCAGGCAAGTGATTCCAAAGCAACCCGACCACAAACTCTAGCTAACCCATCGGCTAGGAATGCATGGTCTCGCCATGGCCAAAACATACCTTGAAGTATATCCCGAAGCAGACATGCTCATTGTGGATCGCGCGCATTCACTCGGTGGGTCCTGGGCAAAAGAAAGGCTCTACGCCGGCCTCAAAACAAACAACGTAATCGGCTCCTACGAATTCAGCGACTACCCAATGACGCCAGAGAAGTACGGAATTCAACCCGGTACGCATATCCCGGGCGAGGTCGTGCACAAGTATTTTTGCGACGTGGCAGCGCACTTCCAGATCGATTCCAAGATTCGGTATCGGACGGCCGCGGAAGCAGCAAAGCTGCAAGAAGATGGAACATGGAATATTCAACTGTATTCTGATGCGGATGGGAGCCGGATAGTCGTCAATGCTAGAAAGCTGGTGGTTGCTACTGGGCTTACTTCCGAACCGCACATTCCCATTATCCCTGGACGCGACATCTTCCAAGAATTGGTCGTGCATTCGAAACAGCTGAAAGAGCGGGAAGAAGATCTTGCTCACTGTAAGAATGTAGTTGTTCTAGGAGGCAATAAATCCTCATGGGACGTCTGCTACACCGCAGCCCGGTCCGGCGCAAAAGTACATATGGTTATCAGGCCTTCGGGCGGCGGACCAAGTTATCTCTGGCCGAGATCTTTTTCATTCGGTCTGTGGAAAACTTCTTTGGCGGCGTTGTCTGGGTCGAGGATTTTCATGCTGTTTGATCCTACGCCGTTTGGAGACACAGGGCCGTTCTCGTTTGTACGGCACTTCCTTCACCGCACAGCCCTTGGAGCAAAGATTTGCAATTTCTTTTGGCGATGTCTCGATTTGCATGTTCGACGATTGAACGGGTTCAACACACATCCCGAGCTGAAGAAATTGGAGCCGTGGAGCACGCCCTTTTGGCTGGGAAACTCCCTGAGCATACACAACTATGCTACGGACTGGTTCCAGCTCGTCCGAGATGGAAAGATATCCGTCCATATAACCGATGTAAATAGTCTGTCACAAGCAAGAGTGAATCTTTCTGACGGACAATCCCTTGCGGCGGATGCACTGGTATGCTGCACTGGCTGGAAAGCCGACCCCAGCGTTCCAATATACGTGAACGGCGACACTGCGACAAACATCCTGCGCCCTGATCTCTGCTCCGCAACAATCACAGACACAGCAAGAGCCGAGCAAGAAATACATCAAAACATACCCTACCTTTCCCGTCTTCCACGCAGAACCCCAAACGCCCCTGCTATGCCCAAACAGCACTCAAAAAGCAGTTCTCCTTCGCAGCAACTCTACCGCTTAATCGTCCCATGGCACCCTAACCATTTATCCCTGAAGAACCTCGCCTTCATCGGCGCTCATTCATCCCCCCACGCCGTAATCGTCGCGCAAGCCCAAGCCCTCTGGATAACCGCGTACCTCTCCAACACCATCTCAAATCTGACTCCCGAAACCATCGACCTCGACGCAGCGCGCTACGACGCCATAAAACACAGTGTCTACGGACCACTTAGACGGCCGAGAGAAAGCGGGGGTGCCGGGGAGAAGTATCCCGATCTTGTTTTCGATAGTGTGCCTTATGTGGATGTTTTGTTGGGGGATTTGGGGCTTGAGACGAGAAGGAAAAGCAGCTGGTGGAGGGAGGTGCTTGAGAGGTATGGGCCTGGGGATTATGTTGGGGTTGTTGGGGAGTGGGTGGGGAGGAATAGGAGTGTGGTGGAGAAGTAGGATAGATGTGGACGACATGATGTTATAGAATTAAGATTAAGATTTTTCAACGAAAATGAATACCATTTTACGAGAATATTTTTGTCGGATATATCTTGAGAGCGAACTCCGACACGGAAAATATAATAGACTCTGGTACGGCCGTTCTGGCAAAAGGTACCAAGAAATAGCCGTTTGATGTGGCGCATGCGAGAGAGGCAAAGCATGCATGAGCTTACGTGTTTGTTTTTTGTGTATTTTTCGTACAAGCCAGAAGATACACCTCTTTCGGAATACAATGCGGCTGAGATTACAAAATCGATGTGCTTTTGTTAAGTTATACCCAGGCATTGGCGGCTAGGTGGGAGGAAAGGCAGTTAACGAAAGTGCAAACGCCGTCCAGTCATTGGGCATATTCAGTTAACATAGCAGGAAGCTTGGGTATTGACCAATTTTGAAAATCTTTCAATTATCGTGGGTGTTTCTAGAAGAAATTGTAGTGGAATAGCAGTTCTTCGATGTCCCGCGAGCGATCAAATTGGAGCATAAGTTTAATTTTCTAAAATGGCGCAGTATTACTTCTTTAAAACCCTCACAGGGCTGAAAAAAGTACAGTTATACCCTGTCTAAGTTCTCATACATACTCGTCTTACACCCGCCTACAGTCACCGATCTGCGCTCCCAGATGGTGGCGTAGATTCCCTAATAGAAATACACCGAACGTCAATTACAATTACAACTACAACTACATTCACACCTCACCTACCCCAAACTCTCCTCACCTACTCTGCTCACTCCAAACCCCCCACGCAACCGCCATCCCCACCTTCATAAAAAAAGCAATCCAAAGCCCCCCCATAAACCCAGCATCACTCCTCGTCAAATACGCCCCCGCCACCGCCCCAGCAAAAAGCAACACCGCGCCCCCAAACCTGCGATTCCTATCCGGATTGTCCGCCAGCGGCGCACTAAACAAGTTTGCATCGCTCATAAGATCGCAGTACAAACTCGTCAGGACAACTGTGGGTATAGCATTGTACTTCAGCACGCGACTAGCGACGATTTGACCTGCGGATTGGAAAGCGAGGAGTGCGATTGGCGCGAAGTCTAAAGCGGGGAAGGAGGATGGCAGTGTGAATGTCAAGAGTTCAGAAGTTTTTGAGAGGAGGGTTGTCGGCGGGTTGTTTGGGATTGTGTTTGTTGTTGCGATGATGGCGACGATGCTGGTTAGAAGGGCTTGCAGGGCGAACGAGACGATTAGCACCCAGCGTTTCGTGGGACCGAAAAAGCGGTGGAAGGAAGAGAAGAAGAGGGCGCCGAGGGCGAAAGAGAGTAATGCGGCGAGGGATTTTGTCCAGGAGTAGGGGGGTGCGGAGTCCGGTTGGTTGTTTACACCTAGGCCGATAAAGATGGTGTTTCCTGGGGGAGTACAGTTAGTATTGATAGGAACGAATAATAAAAGATGTAGAATTTGGGTAGAAGAAATGGGAATGGATTTACCTGTTTGCATACTGACGAAACACCCGTACATGTTGAAGCCCATGCTGTCGATGAGCCCTGAGCAAAAGAAACATGAGAGAAGTATCAGATCAGCCCATTTGGGGCAGATTTGAGCATTGAGATGGCGCCGGATTCCGCCCTTCTTCATGGAGATATCGTCGGAGACTTGGTCGTCTAACATTGTGTTTTCTCGCAGTGAACGGAGATCTATGTGGTTGTTGAGTGTACCGCTACTCAATCGTTAGAAAACGCGACATGCATGCTACAAATACAAGGTATGTATGTACGTACCTAAGAAACCTCAGTTTATGACGCAGCAGCATCCAGCCACGAAAATTTTCAGCCACCATGATGGGAATGGTACATTTGTTTTCCATGCGCAAGCCAGACAACGCCCCCTGCTTTGATGAATCATCCCACATATGGATGTTCACGATGATGCTAATGCGCCACATTTGGTCTTGGGGCGGGCCGGACTCGGGGCTTCGGCTGGATAGTCTCGCTTGGTCAAGGCAAGTGGAGTGAACTCTGGAATTGAGGCGAAATATGTATGGTGACTGTTCTTTTGCCCAGACGTGGAAGCGGGCTGGGCGTTACGCAGAGGCCTCGAAGGTTGAGGAGTTGTTTGATTGTAATGTGGTTGCTTACTTGGTGCCTCTATTATACCGACGCAAGGCACCGACTAAAGAGCGCAATAGTCAAATATTCTTATTTGGTAGATATTGTTGCAACAGTATCTTCAGATAATATACTATCATGAATTTGGGGAAGATAGGAAGAGCTCTTACCTTTGGAAGAATATTAATACCTTTAGCGCGGCCTGATATTATGACTTCTTGCGCCGGTTATTGATGTCCTGCTTGTTTTGTTCCTTCTCAAGCTCAGTATTAAACAACTTTATTAGACTAGCTGTGGATCTTCTCTTTTTCTTAGGCTCAGTCTATGAACACGGGATAGGCTAGAGCTGTAAAATGAATCGGATTCTGGTGTAAGCGTAGTGAATAATACAGGACGCAAACACCGCAGCTATGCAGGGTGCACCCTCCCCCATTATCTTTATTAAAGGATGCCCGATTCCGAATGCATCTGTATACGGGAGTAGCATTCGAGGTACCCAGGTTGCAGAGTTGGCTTTGTGATTTTTCGATGCGCGTACAAGGACGACACTAAATGGGCGCGCTTTATGGAGCATCTTAAGGCACTCACGCGTCAGATGTTAGAAGAAGTCGGCGAGGGTGACTTGGTCCAGTATATCGACTGAGACATGCAAGAGGACCCGCAGCTTGACAACGCGCTTCCTTCATTGGTGCGCGAATGAGTCATCCATCTAATATAATCTCAGTGCCCTCACACTTACACTGGAGACTATCTAGGTATTATCAGCAATGGCGTCAAAAGAAGGAAGGTATTGCTTGATCGTTTAGGGGAGACCCATGAAGGGCGGCTTGTATAGGTGTCTACCAATACCACCTTGACCTTGTTCCAGAGGATTGGGAATCCAAGGACCGAGACATGTATAGGAGCGCATGGATTGACCTAATCTCTATTGAAGAAAAGGAGGGATTTACTGGTGTCAAACTATCGGCTATATTTCCAAGGGCTTACTCTCTAAGGTTGGGATCGGACTGGGTGGCAGTCTATATTGGGGAAGGTGGGGTGTTTGCTGTGGGAGTTTTGTTAGTAGTCTAAACCTGCAGGCTGTAGTGCTGATGGAATTCACGGTTGGGGTATTTCCGTATCTCTCAGGGGGGATTGAATAACATTTTAAGGAGCATGAAGCTACGCGTTGCTGTACTTCTCAGGCGGATCATTCAAGACTGCTAAAAAGTGTAGGCAGTGGACACGGATTAATTGTATTATTTGTCAACTTGGGGCGGTAAAATCCCTTCAAGTTACGGCCATGCCTCTTTGCTAGCAGAGTAAACTATTTTACACCAACTTGATGATGCCACTAAGTTCGGCACAGAATCTCACTGGGAGCTCAACAACATAGTCCTTTCTAGCCCTGAGATTCGTTATACCAATTCGTCGATACTCATTCGAACCCGGCTCCACCTGCTCTACGACTAGCGCACGAACCTCTGCTCCAGACACCTCTGCTCTCAGACTCTGATGTATATCCAAGCACTTGACGGCTTCGATGGTTGCAGGAGGGGTTATGTCAAATTCAACGAAGCCCGAAAAGTGCTCCTGCTGCATGTCTCTTGCCTCAATGAGGTACTTGCACTCATCATCACGCAACTCGGTACTTATGGCAGCAGGGAAAATGCGGGCAGACATTTCTATGGTGCCACTGGTGACCATTGAGGTTAGAGGGGCCGTTTCCCATTCAATTTTCGTTGACAGTATCGACACTGATATGTGCAGACTTCCACCGTAGGTGGAAAGGCTTCCCTGGATTGGTCCATTGAAGGCCATCCAAGACCAAGACGGGACACCTTTTAATTTCTGCAATTCCTGAGGTTTTTCAAGAGTCCAAAGAAGGTCGATGGGAAGGAACTCCTCCCACAGGCCTGCGATCGGAGTCCAACCGGTTTTTTTGGCGAAGAACTTGGTGATTCCTGCAACGGCGGCGAATTTGTCTTGTTGGAAGGAGAGATGTCTACGACAGTAGCTGGCTGCCCACATCCACCATAACATGCTGACCTCAGTGACATTTGGAATATGGGATATCATTTCCTCCCACCCGACATGGGCCATGTTCAAGTCAGGCTGGTATTCGATCAAGCCCTTCCATGCCATATGATTCCAATCTACCTCAGGGTGACCGCTGGTGTCTCGAAACCCGTCTTCATTGACATTCCGTGTCCTGCACGTCCAGTGAAGTTGGTCCGATGCACATTGGACAATTCGGGGAGAGATTGTCGTTTCTTGCAAGGTCCAGCCGCGACTGCTGAGTGGCGCATCAATGACACATTCGTAGAGCGGCTCCGGTCTTGCATAAAAGCTCACTTTTGTGCCTGATGGATCAGGAATGTGTCTGGACAAGCTTAGCGGCTGAATGCAGCCCCCAGAGCCATCCTTAGATGCGGTGGCGGCAATGGTTAGGATACAGTTTTCGTAGATAGAAGCCATTTCGCCGCATTGAACATGCCAGTCATCTTCGTCATCCTGGACGATACAGATCGAGTCAATCCAAAGATAGTGTATGCTCAACCTCTTAGCGATCTCCAGGGCATCTTTGAACGTAGTGGATAGTTGATCTACTGGTAGTCCTTCCATGTGATTATGAAGATTTCCCTTTTTAGTTTTCAGCAATGTTTCTGGCCGAGTACCCCAGCAGTGGCTGAGGGCAGCAAAATTCGGCGCGGTGCGTTTCTGGGTAATCGATGTCGGGCTATCATTGGATTCGGAAACGTCAACAGAGCGACTCCGAATTGGCTGGGACTTCAAAAGGACTTCCTCTCTTAAGACAAGGCGTGGTCCAATCCGCCCTTCAGTTCCATCGCCAACGTCGATCAGACGTCGGGGAAGGAAATTGGACGTGATGGAGCATCGAGGGTGATTATTCGAGCAGGATTCTAGCCAGTTTGAGATTCTTGCTACCCTTTCTTCCAGTGTAATTGGGAGCTTGCTGTTCCAAATCGGTAACTGACTGAGCCCTCCTGTGTGAGGATTATTAGCAACAGTGCATCAAAATCTCCCCCGAAACTACCCAACAGAGTGAGGATAACGTACTACTAGAAGGGCATAAGAGCACTGTAGATGCTCTTCGCTCGGAATTTTCATCCTTGGGACTATCAGGTTGGGGAACTAAGAACGTGAGTCCACGGCTCTGTCGCCAGGCCATGATAGGTATTTCATCAGGTCCCCAAACATGATTTACCTCAGCATCCACGACATGTTGGTCATGTTCGATGGTGAAAGCACTCAGCATGGCCGCGCAAAGAGGGCAGTGGCTGCTGCTGGCTTGAAGCACAGCAAGGCTTGGGTGATGTACGAATTTTTCGTTGCAATAGCGGTCACTGTCATAGTCATATATCTTCAAACAGAACGAGCAGAGTGACATCTTATGCATTCTCTGTATATATACTGTGTCAACGGTGGTTGTCCGAGCGAAAAGTGTGATGTTCAAAGAGAGCTGAAAGAGCTGAGGCACAGACGAGTAATTTCAGGCGGCGCTAGGTCTGCGAGATACACAGCAATAGAATTATGACCAGTGGTACCCTAACACTGGATGGCTGAGATACAGTTACTTGGCGAACTCAAGACACAATTGCACCTATGGTAGGTGGTGGTTTTGAGTACCGTGTATAGCTGTATAGACATTGAAACTGATTGCAGATACAAATTACTAACCTGAATAAGCCCATAAGAGGTTCAAACACACCTTCCTATCAACAAACTTGATGCGATTCCTGTTGGTTTCCTTCGCTACCTGCTCGAGCGTCTCCTCCTTATACAAACTCTTGCTCGGGGACGATATCATGGGCTCTTCTGCACCACACCTCTTGTGTCCATTTAAAGTGTAGGGTATCGTTGCATCTCCTCGCACGCCAGTAATGGCTGACTTGCCTTGATCCCCAACGTGCGAAGGATATGGTTTGTTGCTCCAGCATCGTCGGCGAGGTCAGTGGAGAGGAAGGAGATGAAGAAAAAGATAAAAAGAATAGTCAGGATGCCGATCCCCCCATATAATTAGCCTTGCTTTGCACTTAATAGGCTAGTTACACTTTCTTAGTTGGGACTCCACCTTCACAGAATTTAAAAATTCCTAGCTTTTGTTGGAAAGGCCCGCGCAGATTGCCTTATCTACGACCAAAACATCCATAGAGAACACGGATTATTCGTATTATATACCACCTTGGGGCTCTTAAATACGATTAGTGCGTGGCGAAGCGGTTTAGCTGGCGCACTGTAGTAAGGCTTGTCGAACCAATTGCTGTTCGGCCTAGTTGTAAATCCCTGCCAAAATGGCTGGACTCGCCTTGCCTTGTTGCTACAACAGACAATGATTTGACGATTTGAAAGCCATCTCTTCGTAAGGCTTGCATATTGCATCCACCATGGGGCAGCCTCGCTGTTGATGCCTTGCGATTAAAAAAAGCTACAAAACCCTTGAACGCCCCATTGTTTGCGCTGGGTAAGGTTTTGCGCACATAGCTTCGCAATATCACCACCATGATTTGCGCTCTTCAATTCCTTGCGCTGATTCTTTCCGTGTGTCAGGCACTGGAGGTTCGGGATTCAGAGCGGGTCGTGTTTGGCCAGCCGTCTTTTCCAGGCATTGCAAGCAATCTGAGCAATGTTGACTCTTCATTGGGCGGACGAGATCTTTTGGAACCCAGACAGGGTAGTTGCTATGCGCCGAATGGATATTGCTCAAGTGTGTTCTCTCCTTTTCTTTTGGTGCGAAATACAGATTGCTAAAATCTTCGCAAAAGATACCGGCAAGTGCTGCCCACCGGACTACTTCAAATGCTGTCCCGGAGGTTGTGGACGTACCGAAGACGGTGCTTGTTGTAGCACTGGCACATGTAAACCTGACACGCCCCTCTGCTGCCAGAATTCAATGTGCCTTGGGTACCAAGACGAATGTTGTCGTACCGAAGGTTGGGCATGTCCTTCGCCATTCAAATGCGTGCTCTATGCAGGCGAGCAAGGCTGTTGCACCGATCTCAAATGCACCGTATACCTTGGAACAAGCGGAACAACAGTAACAAGAACACCGGACCCGGTCGTACCAGAGACCATTGGGCGAACAGTGGTGATTACTCCACCTGCAGATTTCACAACAACAATCCAGGATGAGGGGCCTAAGATAACGGCTGGACTGGATTATACTATATACTACACAACCTATTACTGGTGAAGACGCTTGGCCATACTGTTTTCAATTGGGCATTCACTGACTGGTGCTACAGGACATATTGGTATTACTACTACACCTTTTACTATTACGCCGCCCTACAAACCACAACTACAACACGGACCGTAACCACAGTAACTGAGACTACAACCCTGACATGCTCAGCAACCGATACGTACGAAGCAGCGTCTATCTTCCGTTCTTCAAGCGATGACCTACCCACTCCGAGCGATGCCAATAGCGTAATACCTATAGAACCAACTGCCGGCGCTATTATCCTAGGAAACTGCACAACAGCTTCTCGCAGCGGCTCGGCCACCAGTATTTGTCAGACAGCAACGGCTGAAGATGTTACTACTACAAGAAGCCGCGCAGGAGGAGCCAGTACCGGCCTCAGTTCAGGAGGACAAAGTGGTGCAGAGATGTCATCTCATGTGCCAAAACTGTTGCAAGCATTTGCGGCCTTGGGTACCGTCTTCATAGTGTGGTTGTAGCGGCTGCGGTTCTTTTAATGATGGTGAATATATTAATGCTTTTTGGCTCGTTCTAGGCGGCTTTTTTTTTTCGCAACACAACGTCATGTATGTATGGATTACAAAAATACGGGAATTGATTCAAGTACCGGATATCGACATCCCAGGAAATTTGCAGTGCTTTATTGCTGGATAATACCCTTTACTCTGGGAAGCCCTGTTAGGAATCGAGACTATATGTCTACGGAGTCGCGACTCGGAACGACGATAACGATAATCATCATCTTCAACAGCAAACCCATTTTCCAATGCACTCTTATGAAGGGAGCGCAAATCCTCATGGGAAGTAAGCCTATGTGTTGTTGCTTGGAGATTCGCGTAAGGGAAGTTACTGCGAAAAGAAATGCCGATCGCGAATCCATGGGAAATGCACCAAATGCTATAAATGGCTGAACACTGTCTAATAGCATTTCAATCTTAACGAAGATCTCACTCGCTATGCCTGAATGGGGCAATACAAGGCGATTTTGTTTGGAGCATGATTGCTTTTAGTGCGCACCATGGCTTAGTGCCCGTCTGCAGCTGAGGCTCTGGACTTGACGCCACAAGCCTAATTGCTACTCTACTGCCATCGCACTGTACTAGTGGCGGCAACCTTTCATCAAACGTACCCGTTGGTGCTAGAAAGGGGTCACCTTTCGGGGGCCCAGAACATATTGAGAGATGTGAAGGCATGGTATCCAGGTGATGCGTTTAGTCTGGGCATTGTGTATGAGTATTCGGCTGTGCCCGCTACAGAGCAGGAGTTGGCTTGATTTGTTTTCATGTCAAATTTCTTTGAAGGAGACTTACAATGCGATTCAATCTTTTCGCCGCCTCTGCGGTGATATTTGCGCTTGTCGCAAGCACTCTGGTGGACGCACGGAGTGTGGTCACAAAAAATCTTTCTATTCGAGACCACTCAGTATCAACACCGGAAACTACAGTCATCCATGACTTGATAAAGAGAGGCCCAAAAGGTCCGAAGCGACCCAAGTACAAGAAGCGGCCTCGACCTCATCCACACCGACCCCATAATCGACCAAGAGACTGTGCGGATACGAATCTTGTGAAGAATAGCGACTTTGATAAGAACATCAAGACTTGGAGCTACTTAGCTGGAAGTGCCACACAATTCTTCTGGGCCAAGAGCTCGAAGAAGCGTCCGGCGCATTCGGGTTCAGGTCAAGGCTACCTCTTCATCAATCGAGGGTACTCATCGGCATTCTTGAACACCATCATTCCTGCAGTGGAATACGGCAACACCATCACAGTATCAGCGTGGCTTCGGTACGAGGCACCAGCAGATCTAAGCAGCTGTTCCATACTCTTCGGTGACAATTGGGAAGTGCTGATCGAGCTGAATCTGTCCACCGAATGGACCAAATACTCATTTGAAACAGCAGGAACTGGTCGACCAAAGGAGATTGAGTTTCGAATTTTTTGTCTATCCGCGCCCGTTCCCATAACTGTGTATCTCGATGATGTCACAGCGAAAGCATGCACGCCTCGCCGCCCGAATCCAGAATGTCAGGTCATACCCAAGGCTGATAATTTCCTTGTAAACCCAGGCTTCGAATGTCCTGATGGAATCACGGCATGGTCGGCTATGTCGCTGTATGGTGGTGGAAACGAGAATCTTACTCAATCGAGTGGCAAGAAGGGTAATCTAATTCACAGCGGCAATGGGTACGTAACTTGACCTCTTCTCTCTAATCTCTCTAATCTCATCTCATGTTAATACTCACTTTTCCATATTAGAATGGGTGCTATTTCTTTGGATGCTTCCCAGCTTCCTTACACTGGTATTAGCATCTATCAACGCGGAGTCAACGATGACATGTCTCGCATATATGTGAAGTCATCATTCTGGCTTTCGGTCGACACGAAGTTCAACAACGTCACGGGATGCTTGCTGAGGGTAGCTACAGGCACTGGCTATTATATCATCGACAAGGACATCAGCTACCTCAAATCGTCCTGGACCAAGTTTGAAGTCAAGGAAATCGAGCCCACGACATTTGATTCCTTTGAGATTGATATATTTGACTGTGCCAGTAATCCTCCTCCAGTATTCTACCTGGACGACGTTTACTTTGGGATTGATAAAGATTCTCCACCCGCACCAACCGTTACCACTCCACCGCCGGAGCCAACACCACCACCCACCAGCCCATGCACTTCCACCCCATTTTTGGTCGATCCTAGTTTTGAAAATGGTGATCTCAGCAATTGGCTTCTTGCCGATCATACCGATGATGGGGACGCCATGTATTCCATTGACAGTGACTCTACATACACTACACCGCATGCCGGGTCGAGTGTTGGCGTGGTATATTATCCCACGACGGGCGGATCCGTTCAAATGCTGCAGCCACTTGAAGGACTCTGCCCCAGCACGTTGTACAAAGTCACTACTTGGTTCAACGTGCCTACAGGTTATGACGCATCGCAGTGCTCATTTTCTATTGGGGCATACGCCGTCAGTGAGAGTGTTACTCCATCAGCAGCAGGGACTTGGACAAGAGTTGACCATGTATTTCTCACGGACCCTGATCTCTCCCACCAATTTCCGTATATATACATCAACATGTACTGTCAGCAGCAGGGAGAAATGGTGGTCCTTATTGACGGCATCAGTTTCAGTGCGCCGCCATCGTGCTCTGCAACTCCTAGTATTCCTAATGGCGGCTTCGAAGATGGCAATACAGCTAGTTGGCAGTCTGGCTTCGGCCAGGGAGATGAAACCTTCGCCATTACGAGTGCAAAACCACGCAGCGGGAAGAAAAGCGCTGTATTCACACTACCCTCCATCTCTAATAGTGTTGCGCTTGGAGTCGATTTCGCCGCTTGTGTTGGCGACAAGTACACATTCCGATACTGGTACTTTGCACCTCAGGTGCGGAAGGAAGTGCGATGCACGGCATGGGCATATGTTTATGTTACAGGGGAATTTATCTCGGAAGAGATTACTATCTATGACAAGTGGATTGAGGCGAAAGTTGATTTTATTTCAGGCACCCAGAGTGGACATATAGACTTTGGCATTTCTTGCCTGAATCAGCTGCAGAAAGTGGTTGTTTATCTAGATGATGTCTCAGTCGTGAAAAGGTAGATAAATTCGTTGTAGTTGGTTAATTCTATATTTTGGGTTATCAATCCCGCAATGGAAATAATTTATTAATTTTCAACAACTCCTCTCTTTGTTTAGTACCTTATATCTGCACAGTTAAAGCATCAAGTAATTTGAATCTTCTTTCATCATCTGTAGGATGTGCAGTGTCATGAGATATCGAGGTTGCTGACTCCGAGGCTCGTTCCAACTCCCAGCCGCTGCTTTCCAAAGATACGTGGTCGATACTTTGGGCGCGATGCATCTAACCTACTGTGTGCTGCCGCCGACCGTAGATACGTTGCGACCGCCCAAACAATAAATACACAGATTGTAGTTGGCAAAGTGAACGCCCAGTAAACCCAGAAATGCTTGCGTACTACTGGAGACTCGCCCCATCGTAATGTTGGCATTGAGAAGAGAGCGGCAAAGTAGGTAGCGGGTAAGAAAAGCATCGTCATAATTGAAATAGTTTTCATCGCGCCGCTGTCCTTCTTTGCTGCTCGGGCGACTGCAAGGTTGGCCTCGGTCAGTCTTTTGCTTGTCTTTGTAAGCTCTACACTGGCTTTCGTGTCTGCACGCGTGAGTAGGTTGAACAACTGTAGCTCGTTAGCTATCATACAGTCTGGTGATTGAACTAAACTGACAGCATTCATCTGAAT
This sequence comes from Acrocalymma vagum, assembly GCA_028476805.1. NCBI lineage: Eukaryota > Fungi > Ascomycota > Dothideomycetes > Pleosporales > Acrocalymmaceae > Acrocalymma > Acrocalymma vagum. The sequence continues at coordinate 72,572 of JAQGEP010000120.1, read as the reverse complement.
TTTAGCCCTTTCTGATAGGGAGCCTATCTTGGTGACTTCGTGGTCGAGAAGCGCTTTAGAGACCAGCAACGCGTCCTCATCTTCGAACAATGGCGCACCCGAATCATCTTTGCGCGCAATCTCTTGATAAGCTGTACACAGAATGTTGCATATACGCTCAGCAGCAATCAAACCGACAGAAGTGCGCGCTACATCCTTTGACCACTGTGTCAATCGATCTGAATCTTCATCCTGGCCCCGATCAGGTTTTCCATATCCTGTGCCCCTCTCAACGGCATCTAGAACTTCCCAGCTGTCATCATTAAGCAGTTTCGTATGGTTAAGGCCGCTGGTGAAACTAAGCCACAGTAGACCAAGAGGCTGCTTCAGTAGATGGACGTTAGTTTCGATTCTTGGGCCAAGTACAGAAGCACCATGCTCTTTGCCTATGGAGACACCAACAAACAAGAATCCCCGGCTTGTGCGCGATGCAGTATCAAATTTCCAAACCAGGATATCAGATGCAGTTCTAATGTAGAAGCTCGCGCTTTGTGTTCCCGAGGTGCGACAAAAAGAAGTTTCAATCGACGAAAGGGGCCGTAAAGTAGCATGATCCAACCCAAGAATATTAAAGAGGTTGTGAAAAGTTTGTTGTTTAAACCTGAACCGAGGCGAATTCATAGCCCTGGGAATAAGTATAACGATAGATTCATCTGATGCCAGCCGACGTTTTGTTTCCTGAATTAGTTCAGAATCAGAGCATGGCTTCCATCGTGGCGACTCCTGGTCTAGGATCTGTGCACTTTGTTCTTGTTCGGTAAACTGAGCCCGTTGGAAGAAATTCTCCAGAGCATCTGCTCGAATTTGTTCCATGGCTTTGTTTCCCTGGCCTATACGTGCTTACAATCTCTTTAAATACCCAGATAAGAAGGCTTAGTGCCGGTGCAAGATCGGGAGATCTTCCTTGAATGGGACAAGCATGCGAGACTATGAAGGTTGAGAAGACGGCTTTTGAAGTAAAGCATGAGAATTTACTCCTCCCCTCGTACAGATGTTCGCTCTCGGGGAAAGAAATAGTCCAGCAGGTTGCGGCTGAGCCTGTTCTTGGCTTTGCACAGCCTGCTTCACACGGTGATCTGGTTGGCGGACCTCGCTTAGGTATAAATACCACAGTCATATGTGGCGGAACCTCTCACGTATCATAGGTAGTATGGTAAGTTGTGCTGTGCCATGTGTACCAGCTCTACATGCAGGAACTTGTTGCTTTAGCGAATCAAGTTCAGATCTGACCGGGTTTCGCCTAACTGTCCCTCCTACATTCACCGGTGCAAGAATGACCACTGCTCGCGAGCAAACAAGGATGACTCTGTTCCCCTGAAGGAAGATATCAATGGATTCAAGGCCAAGCTGTGGAAGACGGGAAGTCCGATGTTATCTAGGACACTCAAGAAGACTTACACAGCTACTTTTAGTGGAGCCCATCCTTCAAGTAATTATTTGAGTGCGTTTCAATTGGTAAGAAGTTTCACAAGAGGCACACATAAATTCTAACAACTAATGATATCCTTCCTCTAGACATTAGGGCCCACAATTATATACAGTGCGTCCCAATTCAAAGAAGGACAAAGAATATAAATGACAACATTAGCCTTGAATTATCCAATATACAGGCCGCTACTAAAGACCCCACGATCCCAGACCTCGTTCTCCTCTGGGATGAATAACTCAAGTAACACTTTCTTTTCATAGATGAGAAAGCCAATAAATAGTTCAATAAGCGCTTCAAGGAAATCATCCCCCTCGTGCAAGCTGGGATTCGGAAATACGAGGCCAAGCTCCAAAAGCCCAAGAAGCTCTAGCTCAGCGGCGGTAAGCAGTATGCAGAGAAACAAAAAGCATGACAAAAGACTCTAACAACGAAACTAAACAATAAAAAAGCTGATGCACGGACAAATACTGGTACGCTACAAAGGCTAGTAATAACTTCTATTGCTGGCATGACGGATGCACAAGATAGCCTATTGACCTGAGCACAAAGGGGCAAAAAATGCATAATTTAATGCCACCAGGAGAGAGGGCAAAACGAAGCGCGCAATTCACGCGTTATACTTGTACTCCTGAAAGAACATTGCCAGCAACTAGAAGAAAGATTTAAATATACTCAAGCAGTTCCAGAAGGCTGTTCCCGCTGTTGCTACGCTACAACACATATAAGAAATCGTCAAAGTTGCCTGGACATAAGTTCAGAAAGACGCTCTATAGTTCGCATAATTCATCCCTGATATGGCAATTTGAGATCATATCAAGTCTTTGAATACTTAGATTTTAGACAATCCCACACATACCATACTCCTTGCTGCTATTATGATGACGTCTTTCGCCACAGCCCTCCGTTACTATCCACGAGACTCGCGAATCGACTCAATAGTGAACCACGTAACATATGTCGCCTGGCTCTTCTATGTAGAAACGTCTCCATCATTAGTATGAAAATACCACGTGGGCAGAAAACTGCCGACTCATGATCCGTGGCTACGGAACATATTCCTATCTCCCCTACATTGTACCTCGGCTCGAATTTAGAACCTAATAGCGGTATTTGAAAATTCCTCTTCTCCGTCGATGCGGAATCCTGATCTTGAAGGGTTCTTAAGTAGGACAACCTGCATAGGGGCCTGTCTATATTTCATCTCAAAACAAAATCTGTAACCTTGGCTGATTTGATACCAAGATAAGTAGTTGGAATATACTGTTGAGGATGTACGCGTTTTTCTATACTCGGATCAATAGCCTTAACGTCGCGAGTGGACTGCATGTTCCGCGGCTCCCGCATATCCTATCTCCCCGCTGGCGCCTCCGTGATCCGTTAAGTCCCCGTTACCATAAAATCAGCTGTTATGGGATAATTGGAAATAGTTGCTTCCATGCAAGGCTTTTCTCGTGCCCTCGACCAGCTTGTTTTCCTCAATTGTAAAAGTGGAACGAAAGTTCCATTATATCAGGTTTCCGAACTTTGACTCTATATCTTCCCTTTCATCCCAATGGCGGCCAAGAGTAACTTCAGGCCATATGAGGCGGATAGGCCTTACAAATGGATTCGAAAGGAAATTGAAGTGTCGGATCCATACCGGGACTATGAAAAGATTTGGCGACTTTCCATCGAGTATACTGGGGGCGGTGAATTCATGCAGAGTATGATATATGCTCTTACTTTCTCCAACTTTGTTACCAACGAATGGGGCGCGCAGTCGATATGGCGAGACGGTGACAGCAAGGTCGTGAATCGTGCTACAGCCCGCGTCTACGAAACTCAATTCCACAATTCAGTCTGGTGGTTCTACGGCCCTCATCACCCCAAAACAGTTGAGTCAGCTGAAATTATCAATAAGCGGCACGAACAATATGCTAAGAGGTATCCTGGGAACTTCTCGCACCCAGCCGATTTCACATACACCCTCTGCTTCACTGCGATCTCAGTTCATCGGTTACGTCAGAGGCTACGTTTGTCTGGCTTTACAGCTAAGCAGAAAATAGCAGCTCACTTGTTTTGGAAAGAAATGTCTCGACTGTTCTTCGTAGAGCAGCCTGGACAGCCGTTGCAAGATTGGTTACCCATCAGTAACTTCCCTGACAGCTGGGGAGAAATGGTCAGCTTCTGCGAGGATATTGAGGCCAACCATATGAAGGTGACTCACGATGGCCATTTAATCGCGGAAGCCCTATTTGACCACTTCGCCTTCCGCTTTTTCCACCCTATGCTGCGACCGCTTGGCAGGGCGCTTCCCATAACACTGTCGTTGCCTCAGACACTCAAAGCCCATCAGATCAAACCAACCCACCCAATCCTAGAACGTATCCTAATATTCGTCATTGGAATACTTATATGGTTCATGGAAACATTTATGCCAGATCCCAAGATCAGTACTCAAGAGACTTTTCAAGAGCGCGCACGCAATACCGGAACGGAGACACGGGCGCATGCAAGATCTATTGATAAAGAATTCCCGGCGGTGTTTGCTAAGAATCACATGGCCGAGCTTGAGAGTTGCCCATTTATGATCTCAGCTCCGAAGAAATGACGTCTTTCATTCCTCGACATGAGCTAGTACTGGAACGAATTGTACCATCATTTAGGTCTAGAAGAAAAGCGGTATAAAAATAACTCGCGCGTGCTTGATATTCTTGAACTTAGCTAAAATGTACCTTGGAATATACAAATGCTTTCAGTGCTTAGTTGTATATCTGCTTGATATGCAATGCAGTGGACCGCTCGCCACTACGAAATATTCCGAAAACTAGCTACAATGGCCTTCTAAATTTGTACTATGTCTTCTCACTCATGCTCATCATAGACCCGACTGCTCTTACAAGCCCCTGTATTCTAACTACGGTTTCTGGGCAGTTGTTCAAAACAACGTTAGTATAATTCTGATCAGGCTTCCATGAGTTTAGTGCTGCGACAGTACTGCTTCAAACCGTCGTCTATAACAATTCTATCGTGCTACCCTAATAGAAGATATTATCGCAGCGAACGGCTCTGGAAATTGTTTAAGGCATGTGTGGCGAGATGAGAAGAGATGTAGCCATTTGACAACTTGAGACCAGTGAAGCAGGAGTAAGGAACTACAGGCCATAAGCACCGTTAAACAACCCAGTGCAAATCGGAGAACAGGCTACAAATTAACACCGCGAACCGGGTTTCCGTGGACACTTGAAAGAGTACAACGCATTCTCGGCGCAAGCTCCGAGACTTGCGGGGTCCGGTGCGATACAAGAGTAATAGCGCCGAAGAGAGTTAAAGCAGGTACGCGTTCTTTGCTATTGTTTCGAACTATAATATCCCTATTGATGGAAGTATTGTTTAGCCTCGGTACATATGCTTTTGCTAGTGCGTGGGGAATCTCGGTGTTTTGCTCTATTTCAATGGTACAACCGATGCAACCATTGGAACCAGAGCTTTTTTTTATCTGCAAATGACCATTTACAATAGCTTTATTCTCAGTCCAAGGTCAGACTAACTTTGTTCAGCGGAGTTCCTGCTACTGTTTTCCATTGGCCAAGTTTTCCCCGCGCGCAACCCCTGATGCCCCGGTTTGTCGATCGCATGGATGACGCCGGACGGACTGCAATTACCCCGTGGTCCGAATCAGGGAAACCATTGCACCGTGATCATATGAATGAAAATCTAAACATTCCATTGGTTGATCAAAGTAGATAGAAGCCAGATGGGAGCTCTTCTCCGACAATTGCTCTTGGCTTACCCGATGTTTATCATTATATAGAGACATCACATGGTTGCTCAAGTTCCTTCTCGGGCGCAAATCTCTCGCCTGGCACAAATTTCATCATGTTTTTGCATTCTCTTTTCGCTGCATTAACACTGGGCATAGTTTCCTGTGCTTCAGCACAAAGTGCCTCTTACGAGGGCTATGTCTTTGCTTATTTTACTGGCAACTCTCGCGCAGGAGAGAAAATTTATCTAGCTGCCAGCAACGGAAACAATGCACTCAATTGGACGGAACTCAACAATGGCCAGCCAATTTTAACATCGACCAAGGGAACAACTGGACTCCGTGACCCCTTTCTTATCCGCTCCCATGAGGGTGACAAGTTTTTCCTTATTGCAACAGACTTGTCCATTGGTTCTGGTACTTCATGGGGTGATTCTGTTCGGACTGGAAGTCGTTATATCGAAATCTGGGAATCCGCCGATTTGATAAATTGGGGCGAACAGAGGCATGTTCTCGTCTCTCCGCCAGAGGCTGGAAACACTTGGGCACCAGAAGCATACTATGACACTGACATCAATGAATACGTCGTCTTCTGGGCATCTTCGCTATATGGTGCTGATGATCCAAACCATACCGGCTCATCATATCACCGCATGTTGTACTCTACAACCAAGGATTTCATCACATTCAGTCCGACAAAAATATGGCAAGATGCAGGCATGTCCAGGATAGATTCAACAGTTATCAATTCCGACGGTGTCTTTTATAGATTCACGAAGGATGAAGGAGCGACTGGCACCGGCTGTAGTGATATCATTCAAGAGCGATCCAACTCCCTCCTCGGATCTCTTGATACTTGGACAACGGTTACAAGCTGCATTGGCCGAAATGCAGGATTGGGCGCTGTAGAAGGGCCTTCAATATTCAAATCCAATCCAGGAGATGTCAACGGTGAAAAGTTCTTCCTCTTTGTTGATGAATACGGCGGCAGAGGGTATGTTCCACTTGAAACGACTGATATTGGCAACCCAAGCTGGAAAGTCTCGGCCTCCTTCAAGTTACCAACGAGTCCTCGCCATGGCACAGTGGTTCCGATAACTGCTGCTGAGCTCGCTGGATTGACTAATAGCGCAAGTACTGCCGAGTCTTCATCTGCAAGGCGAGACACGTCCTTGACCAAACGGCGCCGTCAAAACGAATATCCTCGAGCAACAAGTGGTAACCCGATCTTACCAGACTTTTATGCGGACCCAAACATTGCAATTTTTTACAATACATACTATATTTACGCCACTACTGATGGCTTTCCCGGCTGGGGCGGCAAAGAGTTCTACACTTGGAAGTCACCAGATCTTGTGAGCTGGTCCAGGAGTTCAGCGCCATTCTTAACATTGAATGGAACAGACGGAAATGTTCCATGGGCAACAGGGAATGCTTGGGCACCGACAATCATCTCCCGTAATGGACATTACTATTTCTATTTCAGTGGTCATAACGCTGCTCTTAATAGAAAAACGATTGGCGTCGCTTCTGCACCGTCACCGGAAGGTCCATTCACTGCGAAGCCAAGCGCTATAATTCTAAACAACGAGGCGGTAACAAGTGGCCAGGCCATTGATCCAGCTACGTTCCTTGATCCTCAGACGGGAATTTACTGGCTCCTGTGGGGAAATGGAAGACCAGTGATGGCGCAATTGAGCGATGATATGCTATCGATCAAGCAAGAAACATTACAAGCAATTTCAGGATTAGTCGACTACCGCGAAGGATCGTTCCTTGTGTACAGACAAGGACTCTATCATCTAACGTATTCCATCGACGATACCGGATCTGAGAATTACCGCGTTGGGTATGCAACAGCGACGGCAATTACCGGGCCATGGTCGTACCAAGGCGTGATTTTACAGAAGGATGTTTCGCAGGGGATTTTGGGAACAGGTCATAATTCAGTGATTAATGTTCCAGGATCGGATGATTGGTATATTGTGTATCATCGTTTTGCGATTCCTAATGGAGATGGAACGCATAGGGTTACTTGTATTGATCGATTGACGTTTGATGCTGCGTCAGGACTTATGGAGACTGTGGCACCGACACTGGCTGGAGTTGATCCGCATCCTATTCTCGTGTCGGGAATTGATAAGTAGAGGAATTCTTGAGTTCAATGAATTAAAGCGCATAGGGTGGAGGATTTAGATGAGGACATGTCTTTTATGTGCCTGGAGGCTATCGGCAAAGAGTAGGATGATAGCAAAGTAATTTCACAAATTTTCTTCCATTTTCCGTAATGTTCGAAAGCGAAAAAAGAGGGTGATCCAAATGACGCTTTTTTCTTTCAATTGCTCTCCGCTCATCGTTGCGATGATGAGAAGCGGGTAGTTGGGTTCCGAATAGCCTCTCAAGTATAACCTCCATCCCCATAATGGCCATTACTTTCGGAACAATAAAATGTAATATGAAATCTTGAAATGCGTCATGTTGTGTCGAGGCAAGCTTAGGCCCCGTGGAGAGATAATTCTGAAATCATAGTAACTTCACACGTGAACTTACTAACCTACAAAAAGGGAACCACATAAAAACATAAGACGGGTGTGTTAAAAGGGGTGATGAACTTAGGTTTGAGGTAGAGCCATCCCTGTACTCAGGCGCCAAGAGCCTTGAAGCACTCTACGCTGTTTTGTCTAGTCTAGGTAGCTGGAATTTGTCCTCTGTTCTAGGCTTGGTGAGATTCGTGATACTCTACTACATGCCGGTAAAGGCGACCCCGTAGGTGGTAACTCGGTGAAAATTAAACCTTGAAACCCGCTCTGTGGGTTGACACTGTCTATGAATAGTTATTTCAGATGGAATACATTTCTAATCTACGGGACCTGTGATTGACTATCCTATAACCATACCAAATACAGCATAGAATGAAATACAAAAGAACCGAGTGTAGACAATATGCATTGTATACCAAGCCACCGATTATGCCAAATAACGCCGACTAAACGAGTGCACAGCCTCATACATGCTGGAGTGCTGTTGCCAAGATTTCTCGAAACGATGATTCGAAACACCCATCTAACCATAATGAACAGCAAGCCTCGCTGTCACCCTTCATTTACTGTTTTTCGCTTGGCAAGGCTGATCGCTAAGCAAACTTGTTTCTAGACGTGATTATTCTATGTAGATTGAGGTATGCGAAGGTTAGGGTTGCAAGAATGGATCATGATTCATTCAAGTAATAGCTGGTCTGACTGGAATGATCTAATTCTCAAGGCTTCGGTAGAAGTAGTCATTGGATTTTCTTGATTGCAATGAATGTATGCTTGCAATGAATGTATGCTAAATTTTCAGGTGTTTTGGTTCATGAATTTGGACACCAAAAAACTCCAGGGGATAACAGCTATAATGTACAATGTTAAGAACAAGGTTAAGTTCTGAGTGGTTAAGCTCCCTAAACGAAACACACCCTGCCTTCTGACCACGCGCATGAACCGACATAAGGCCGTCGATCTTACAGGGTATGGATTTGTGCACATCCAGTTTCATACCAAAAGGGTCATTTTCGCAGTGTATAAAGAGACCTCCAATGGTGCAATTGTCAATCATCAACCAGCTCAGCATTCCAACATTCTCATCTTCTTTCAACTCTATCCAATCCATTCTTTGAATTACTACAATCATGCGTTTCTCCACTGCCGCAGTCTTTTCTACCGCTGTTTTTAACGGCCTTGCCAACGGCACTCCAGTTCCAGCCGCTGGCGATGTTAACCCTTCCATTCCTGCTTCTCAGCAAAACACTTTAACCGGACGAAAGGTTAGTAGTCTATACTTTCTAAGAGTATTTGACTCCATTAACAATTTCAAGGGTGCCGATGGAACATTCATCGTCGAGCCGGAGCCAGTTGCTGCAACCAAACTTGCTAAGCGTGCAGGGCCTGTTGTAGTCGTAGTGGGAATTGCTGGCACAGCCGCTGCAAGCATCGTTGCGAAGATGGCGATTGAGATTGGAGCAGAGACCATTAAAAACTTGGGCGAGTGGAATGAGGTCAGTTTCTCGCCAGCTTCACAATACGGCATTGCCAGTTGTTAACTAGTTCTAGGCTCGAGAGGCCTTCACAAAGAAGACAACCCAGGAGATGTGGGACCGAAACCCGGATTATAAGAAGTTCCCAGCTGCAGTCTGTTATAATAAGGGCTATCGTGTTCAAGATTCAGCCAAGACTGCAGGATTGATGTCTGCCAAGTTTGAACTTGGGCTTTTAAACACTGAGTATGTGCAAGATTCACGACGGGTCAAAAGCTGCTTAGATGCTAACATTCACCCTCTCTTTAGTTATGACTGCATGTTTCTTGAGGGACCAAACCAGTTCTACACTGATAGCGAGGGAGGCTATATTAACGTAAGTTTCTTTCGCTTGAAAATGATGCACGAAATAAGCAGATCAAACTGACAAACTATAGCTTTCTTATACCTATGACCCTACTCGCTGCTCATTCGATCAAAAAACAGGCGATTTGACCTGCAGCTAGAAATGAGGATGTTTCAGAGATTTTTTTCAATTATGATAGACTTTTAAGACACTTGCATGATGTATAAGACTAATGGGCAGGCACATCCATTTTTATGTCTGCGCTTAGAACAGGTATTTGGTTTGAGAGGCTTGGAGAGTTGTATGAACATAAGTTTAGAAAAATATACTCCCTTGAGATTTATTGCAAAGTTGAATTTGTCAGAGAGTGTTCCGATTTTACGTCACAATGAAACGTGATGCATCTGTTTGGGCAGTCAGTTGTAAGCGGTCCGGAAGAGTTCGTTTCGGTCATGTGCACTTTAAAACCCATATAGCTATTGCGAATGGGGCCACAATATTGCCATATTCTCTCCAATATTTGTATTGTATCCTAAGAATAGAATTTTGAAACGTTGAGAGTGCTATTCATCATTTTAAAGTTCATCGTATGCATATTGAGGCTGCTGCAGTGAGTCTTCTCCCCAGATAGCGTAATTTTTGGCGTCTTTATCAGAACCAAAAGCATTGCAATGGTGCGCAAGAACCCGCATTTCTTGTTGCCTGGCATAATCTGTGCGAGTTTCCACTCCTCGTGTCCGGTGCTCTTCATGTATTGAAGAAGGTTCACGCCGTATACCTCGATGATAGAATGAGCATTACGTAAATTCCACTCGCAAGGCATGGGGAATTGAATGAGTGCATCATTGTCAGTTTGGATATAGGTAGTCTCATTCACTTGTTACCTCGTCCCTCAGGCCGACGAAAAGCAGCCAGCAATTTCAAGGTGTTGATATGGATTATAAATTTCCAGAAATAACTGTATCATATAATTTATATAGAATTGTTCTCATTAAAACTAAGCAAATGCGTAATACTCTATCATATTCACATGTATTGCGCCCAGTCCTATGCTGGCAACGCACAACTATCGCCTGGATTCGTCCCTCTTTCCGGGCCCCATGTTACATTCTGCTGCAGAGCCTGCTGCTCAGCAATGTGCCAAACCAACAAGTTTGTGATAATTGCATGGCCAGCGGGTTGCGGGTGGAACACTCTTAAAATGGTATCTGGGATGAAGTCGTTAATACTGAGCATTCCACGTCCTCGATAGGCCGGGTCAGCACCACTGTTGTCGTGCAGCGCAACCAAGAGACTGTTATTCGCTGTCTTGGCTTCCCGCACAAAGCCGGCAATTTGGTCTTCGAATGAAGTTACGTTTCCAGAGGATGAGGAGTTGTCTTGACGCTTCTCAACATCTATGAAGTTGCCCGTCAGAACGCCATTGAAGAGGTCGGGTTCGTCAGCGCCGCGACGGGTCAAGGTCGTAACGCTATTGTCTGTATCCCATTCGAAGAAGAGAAGGCCATCCCGGTTCGCGTCGGGCTCTCTTGTTGAGCCTTCGCAAAACCGGCCTTGAGTTTGGGTGAAGTAGTGATCGTAGTCGACAAACACAAATTCAGGGCCGGCGCGCTCGACTGCAGCTTTGATCGCATTATTGACGCCAATGACGAGGTCATTCATGCGCGAACGACGTGCTTGGGTAAGAAAGTGCTTGCGTTCCAAATTGAACCAGAAAGCCCATGTGACTTTGTCACAGTCAGTGGTCGAGTTGTCGAAGAACCTAGCATACCCAGTCCAAAACACTTTCCGGTTGGCGTTGAGCTTGCCTTTCAATCCGGCCGTCAGCCTATCAAAATTTCCAGGCAGTACATCCCTGATCAGCCTCTCGGTGTTGGCCAATTGGTCATCACACCCCTTCTCTCCGTTTTTGGAGAACCATTGGTAAATGCATTGATTGAGGATATCGACGAGGCCAACATCATTGCCTCCGGAGCTCAAGGTAATCAAGTCGTATCCTGTCCCAAGTTTTGAAACTTGGCTATCTAATATCTGTGGCGATGTGGCGCCAGAGCAAGCCAAATAATCCATGGTTGGCGCTGGATTAGTTGGCATCTCGTCGTACCGCTGTAGTAGCATAGGATATGAATTATCATATCGGCCACAGCTTCCGGAATCGCGCAACTTTGACCCAGATCCAATGCCGGCAGAACTAGAGAACAGTGTTAGCCGCGGCTTTGACTTGTGCGGAATGGCAGTATTCTTACTAGGAATCACCAATTGCAGCCCACTTGCGCACAAAATCCAGATCTGTTACATCTTGTACCTCCGCTGGCTGATCCTGTCGTTCTAAGAGGGAGATTGGCCAAGGCAACGATTGCACCCCTCTTGACTGCAATGCCGCAAGCCCAGCCAGGAAAAGTAGGCCGTGATGCATAATGTGAAGCGAGGTTGAAATGATGTTGTGCCGTTGGAAGGCGAATTTATGGTGTTGATGAGGCGCAAATATGTTTGGAAGAGAAACAACAATAATGAGGGGATAGCTGATAATAAAAGAGATCACACAGCAGACAAGAGGAATAAATTCATCAAATGAGATTGAGGCTATCTCAAGAGTGTGTTGATACAACCTTGAAAACAAATAAAAGGAGGGTGATGGGAGCTACTCTTCATATCTCTCCACCTCATCTTGATTTAAAATCGAGCTCATACGACTGACCACATTTAGCAAGAACGCCCAAGACGTAGCCAAGCCTCCGATTAAGAGATCGGACCGACCATTGACAGCGTTCTAGATGGTAAGAATAGTATAAAACTTTGGTTTCTACATTTGTCAATGCCTATTCGGGCCGAGTTCGTCCATGCCGCAACCTTCCGAATGCTGGGTGTGGCTGATCCCTTCATATACTTGGTATTTTGCTAACTACCTCTGCATAGTTTTGGTGTTTGCGCCTAGGAACTACCGGTGTTTTATGTGTTTCACGGACAAAATATTCAATCTCGGTGTCTTGTATTTCTAATTTCGAAGCACGGCAGTTCATGTTATACCTTGAGCCAAACACATCTGATGAACAACAAAATGTTGCGTAGTATTCCAATCCCTCTTCCTTAGATCAAGCTCAAGATCAAGCTCAAGATCAAGCTCCATATTCATTCTTCACATTCGTCTTTTGCAGAACATCGTCGCCAATTGTCACGCAACACACAAGCATAATGTCATCCAGTAGAGAGTCAAACCGCCTGATGCGGCTGCTCCTATTCCTCTTCTTCTTCTGCCTCTCTATCTTTGCCCAAGATCAAAGCATTACGGTAGTAATAACAGAGGCTCCAAGCGTGGAAGTCACTCTGACTCCGACCCCGACTCCAACCCCGACTCCATCAACACCAGCAGGCCTCGGTATCAAGCAAGACAGGTCGGCTCTAGGCCAACGAAATTTCGTCTGGACGTCGAAACTGCGGTATAATGGCGCCGTCGCCGACCTCTTCTCGGACGATGATCTTTACGCATTAGCAAAACAAGCGTGGGATGAGATGCAAGCCGACATTGCACCACGACGTCCAGTGAACGGAAGGCAGAATGCTGACACCATATCCAAAAAAGACGAGCCAGGTATGATGGGCCTGATTGCTGTGGGAAACACCATTTACCTCGCAAGCTCTATGAAGGGTGGCAAGTTTATCTACGGCTACACGAGTCCAAATGGCCAGCCGGGTCAGGTGGCACTGGCGCTTGATCGCTGTCAGATGGCTCTGCGGACGGAATTTGGCGAGAATGTGAAGCCTCACCATACGAATAAGGCGAGCTGCGCCGAAATTCTAGCCATGCACCAGTATTACCTGGACCCTGCTGTGAGTGATGCTGATAAAGCGACACTTCCAGCTGGTATGCGGGCAGCAGCGTATGGAGACGGTGGGAACAAAAACAGAGGCGCGAGGCGTATGTTGCTCTTCATCTTTCTATTTTTGCATCCAAAGCACTGCTAACAACTTTATCAGCATATGAACCATGTGGCAATAAACAGGACGATAGGACTACTTGGGGCTGCTCTCAGTTTTTGAGTAGCATGAGAATTGTGGCCCCGCCTCTTCCAGCGGGCACACTGACTAATCCAACTGTTACGCCCGTGGAGATTACCTACGTTCCGGTATGCGAGTCCTAACTGTGTCGAAGATGATGCTGGTTGGCCTCAACCATGAACAGCTGTCATGGCTTGAGACAGGTTGGGATAGTCATGTTTGTAGTCCTTGGCAAATAGAACCATTGCAAGGGTACCAAGTATCTAGAATGAAGTATGCTTTAAGTGCAAAGGTTTTTGAATAGGTGTTCATTCGTGCCAGATCAAATGATGTCGGCCTTCAATCCAAGTAATGCTAAAATTCGTCCTCGACGATTTTCAGAATGACATCTCCAGTGACAGAAGCATCAATCTTCAATCCTCCCATCCCCTCAGGAACATGCAAAACTAGTTTCCGTAAGTGGCATGAGCTGGCCTGAACACAGTCGTGGATCATGTTCCCAATCATTCCCGTTTCAAACACTTCGTCCCATTGGTAACCCCACCACAATGCCACTTCTCGGGTGAGCGTCAATTGCTCAAGGCCAGGCGGTAGAACCTCTGAGAGTTTCGGCGCGCTTGATGTGTTCCACCCCAGTAGCGTGACAAAGCTCACTTCAAGGCTTTGTAGCTGAGAAAACTGTTTCAACGACGCCAAGCATGAGTGAATACCCCAGGGTCCTTCATTCCCAGTGTCGATTGCCGTGGATGTCGCCAATTCGAACGAAATGCACAGATGTTTCAAGGTGGCATGAAAAGATGCTAGTCCCTGACTGACAATGGACAGGTCAAACCATTCGCGGGCCTTCTCGGCGTCTATCAGGACGCCACATTCAAGCGAACTGAGTTTCGGGCTGTGGCGCAACAGCAAGGCAAGTTCGGCGGCTTTGATCTGGCACTCTTTCAATGTAAGCCGCTGAGCAGGAAATGATTTGCCAAGCTCTGCTGAAGTATGCTTGCTGGTAAGTACGAGTCCATGCAAATACAGCTCATCTACTCGAGGTAAGTCGGATAGCTCAAAGACCGGGACGGCGGAAATATCGGTTTGTTTCCAGTCGCTTGGCCCCTCTGGAGGCTCCGGTTGAAGGCGGAAGGATTGAAGTTGAGAAAAAGATGAAGTTGCGATTTGGTGCATGAACTCGAGAACTGGACTTCCAACGCGGTAGTGCAATTCCAGGGCCTGAAGCGAGCTCATTTGGCGAATGATATTTGTTGCTTTGCGCATCTCTTCTCTCTCCAGTTCACAAGGACGTAGGTGAATGATAATGTGATGAGCAAGGTGCGCATCGTCTGGTCGCTGTAGCAATGCAACCAAGGTAGGCGACGTCGGATCAACGGTGAGTTCCATGTCGCTATAGAGTAATGGAATGGCTGTATAGCGCAGTGAACGAAAGACGCGCGAGGAGGAAGCCAGATCGGTTATTGACAAATGTCGTACATATTATGAGGCTCCTAATCGACGTACCAGGGATGAGAAATACCCTTAGTGTTATTCAAAGGACAAAGGCGATGCGGAGACAAAGGAACGATAGGTTGAGACCTAAGCTGTTAGATGAAACCAAACCGGGCCGAATGTTTGGCAAGCGCATTAACTCGGTAAGTACATCCATGGTTGCGCCTAACGCAATTTACAAGCGAGCTGTTATTGTTTGCAGTCTACGTTGATTGAAGAGTGAGTGGAATACTGTGGTGTTTCGTTCGAGGGTAGATTGTTACAGTAATCCTTCTCCAAACTTTGTCTCTCCAGTGGTTCAGATGGTACTTACCAATCCAAATCGAAACTCTTCGCTTATCAAGCCCTGCAAACTAGTTTCCGTAGATCAAAATGTTGTGCGATATCGACTGATTTGGAGGCTTACTGGTGGATTTAGGGAGTTCTTCAGAGTATGGAATTCTTAAAGCCTAATAATGTGCTACTTGATAGGAAGTTCTATATATTGGAAAGTGGTTTCCTAGTGCTCTCTATTTTGGCTGGAACAGGGCCGATTGGGTTTCGCGATCGGAGTGAATAGAGGTTTAAGGTGACTATAACACACAGGCAGTAATGCTGACCCATCCACCTAGAATGGCGATATGGAGGGATGGGAAATCATAGATGTTTTGCGCTACTACTTCATACTCTCGCTGGAAGTCGCCAGTGTAAAACGAAAAGCCCTAGCCACTCTAGGAAACATGGTGCATGTGAGACGGATAAGATGAGTGCTGGCAGTGTAAAGCCCTGTAGCTGAAGAAACCTGAGCACGGAATCAGTCGCTGAGTGGTATCTTTTCAGCTCAGGTCAGTTCCTTTAGGACGTTCGCAAGAGTGATGCTATTTAGCGAATGGCCATGCGCGATGCCTCCCACTACTTTGGCAGTACATTCGCGGGCCCAGCATTCATCTTTGCAACTGATCTGGGCTCCGCCAAAGGGTGTCAGGATTGTTGAGCTGAAAAGAGCTTCGTCATATCCTGCCATTCAGATATGTCAAACTACAGCCATCGCTGCAGGTGACCGTGAAAATCTTGAAGCTACCTACTTAATGCTTCGGAATTCATGTGAATAGGTTGGTCTTCATCAGCGTGGCTGTCAATCGAACCATACCGTGGGCTATGGCTACAATGTGATTGGCTTGATATTTGCTCAGTCAATCATCAAGCATTTGAGCTGAATACGGGGCTGAGAAGGCAAGACCTTGGCTCGCTTCCTCTTTGTCGAGACGCAAGCCTCGCTCGCCATGTCGCAATAAAGCTGAAAAGTGATGGAGAACCATTTCATCGCTAACGTCAATTTCTCCAATCTACAGAAATCTATATCTGTGTGTGTCCAGTCCAAAAGGCTTTTTAAATTCTTGCCTAGAGACCATTACTCCTACATTTATAACTTCTTTGCTCCCACGCCCTAACGTAATAACAGATCGCCACACGGTCTTCAATCAGTATCTAAGGACACAATAGACTTGGAAGCTACCATGGACTATACATTGCTTCAAGGACAGTTTGTTATTCGCTTTCCTGGGACTAGTCTCCAGCCTGACGGGGACACGGTCAGGTTCTTGCCGGACAATCCCCAGCTGGTCTGGGATCTAAAGCGACAATCTGGCGTACCGCCTCGTATTACTCAACGCGGTATCAATGTACGCCTCGAAGCCATCGATGCGTTGGAGACACACTTCCAAAATACCCACCAGGAGTCCCTGGGAGCCTACAAAGCGCGCGACGAAATGCTGCGCCGGCTCGGATTCACCAATGTCGTTTTCAGCGAGCGCAGCCCGAGCGAGGTCGAAACCGCAGACCAGAACAGTGTGCCCGGATATGTTTTGTCTAACGGCATCGATGGAAACGGCCGGATGATTGCTTTTGTTTACGAGGGCAGTCCTGATGGGGTTGGTGAAGATGGGTCAACTATTAGCGTTGATTCGGGGCTTATAGACCAGTCAGTGAACGCAGCGCTCCTTGCTGAGGGGTACACGTATCCGATTTTCTATGGCACATTGCCGGAGACGTTGCGTAAAAGTCTGGCAGAAAAGTCAAAGGTGGCCCGGGAAGACAAGAAGGGACTGTGGGCGCGGTCAACAGCTGACCCAAATGGCGCTGCTCAGGTTCCCAATTTGAAGTCTTTAACTAAACTGGTCCTATGGCCGAAACTGTTCCGCCGCCTTGTCGACTATTTTCACGACTCCGGAGAGGACTTGGACGGTTTCGGCACCTGGCTGCGCAAAGATGTCAAACGCGACGATGCCCTTTTTCGCCTGGATACTAACAAACATGCTAATTTGCATGACGTAGTGGAGGTTTCTGGTAACAGCATTCGGCTAACGGTGTGGCCTGATCTCTTAATCATCCAGCCAAACCCTACTCCTTCCATATAGAGCGGATTTGGCAGAGAGAATGGGTATACATATCTTGGTCTCGAAGGAAAATACTGCCATTGATAGGGGGAAAGCTACTGATATCGATCCGTGACAATTTGGGAGACTGATATCACGACAAACTTTGTATGGGTTTTAGGAGTCTAGTATGAATGCATTCCATATAATAAGAAATTACCGTCTAACCGACTTTACTATGATTTGGTATGGTACATCCTCTCCAAAAGCCGATGATAGTTCATCTGGTAAGCAGTCCGTGTACACGATGAATATCTTCGCCTGCTTAACAACTTTTAAATCATCTAAAATCGACGGACGACCTTCATAAATCGAGGGTTCAAAACACCAAGAAACTTCAAGCATCACAATGAACTCCCGTAAACCCTTCATGTTCGATATTATCCTGCATGTATCGGTCCAAGAAGTTGCCACACGCGGGTAGTGATATACATCATCCAGTGGAATGAAATTATTGACATATCCTTTGTGTATGCGGAGTTTCGCGATGGAATTGAACCGCTGGGGTAATATGCTCCTATAGAGGTCCAAAGGTGTCCACGGTTGTGTGAATATAATTGTAGACCGTGAATAGAGTATATCTACCGTTTCAGAGTACCTGGGCAATCGTTTAGCGGATGCAACAGTTAGAGCTTGGGAGAACAAACATTCTACGGCATGTCTTAATCAGAGAAGTCATATTCTTCTCCTCTGCTGACGTATATACTGGTGACGAAATATAGTAAGCGTCCGCGTATCCAAGGCCGACACCACCATTCCAGTGCAGTGTTCCACACGCCCAGCCAGGTTCCAATGGGTCTGCGCTGCAGGTATAAATTGCAAGCCTCTTTCTCGCCGTGTTGAAGAAATGTAAATAGTATTCTTTGTAGACCAAATCATAAATTTGGATTCGAACTTCGGTGGGGAGCAAGATGAAGAATAGAGATTTCGGTTGATAGTAAGCTGCATCTCGAAGAGCATTACGCTTCAAATAAGGAGGGCCATTGCCGCAAATTATTCCAGAGGCTAATTCTGAGAGGCTGGGAGACGTTACATGGGTATGTGGCGGGGGTGTAAGTGGTCTCCGAACTGTACAAGGAACGGTAGGCGGTGCTTCTTTGATGGCAGTTTTATGATATGGGTTATCAATTTTTCGCTGTTTGCCAAATCGGCCCACATCTCTTTTCCGTGCTATCAATCTTGGGAGTCCAACTGTCGCTATGAGAAACAGCTGAATCGAGCACGCAGCAACGATGATGGGTATGTTGGTCAATCTCTTCTTCCTGCGATTCTTCTTATCATGTTCAGAGGGCGCATCGTCATCTATCGCCATCTCCAACGCATTCAAATTCCTGCTTCCCATCTCTGCATGTCGAATTCCTCTCTTAAAAAAGAACTATGTCTCGCGAATTAATGCGGGCTTACTGAGACAGTAAGCTTTCCCATTCAGAATTTTGTAAGTCAATAAAACCTCGAGAAAATCCAAGGATTACAAGTCCCTATCCAGTTATTACCTATTCCCAAGAGGCAGTTTTGGGTTTATACTTTGCACAGGTGGTATGATACAGAGGTCGGGTGATTAGGCAGCAGCGGCAAGGCAGAGCCTCAAGGATACGAGGCAGTTTTCCCCGTACGTGCAAGCGCCCACCCCGCACTAATTTTTTACCATACTACGGAAAGGCTGCACTGAGAGATCGATATAACCTAGGTTGTTCACACTATTTAATAATGGCAAATTGGTTGAGTATTATTTTCTTATCTTTTCAGCAAGAGGAACTTTTAAAGAAAGGTTGAATAAAAAATGTGAAAAACTGAATACGAGGTAGAAAAGAACACAATCTGAGACACTGCAAACTCCTCCAGTGCGAGTAACATGTAGCATATGTGAAATAATTTTAATTATACTGTTAAAACACTCATACAGGTAAACATTGGGAAGCTCCCTTTCCGCTGCAGCACCAGCCTTCTTTCGATTTCAGCGTCGATATGTCATTTTATCGGTCGGAACTCAAGAGAATTTTCTATCAATCCGTTACATTATATTCAAGTACCCCCTTTTGAAAAAAAGCCTAAAGTTAAAAAGTTAGAAGATGGTTTAGCCATCAGAGTTTGGACTTTTGAGCGTGGAAAGATGATGAGCTGACTGCACATCTAAGTCATGTGACTGATCTCTAAACATTACCTATGGTAGCGCGCGGTAAGAAATGCAAGATTTTTATAACTCGGACTTTTCACGGTATACTTCCACTGCTCATTACTACGCTGAACATTACAATAGGCACCCCAAATGTACCACAACCTACCATTCCTCGTCAACCTCGCTCTACCACCTCAAGCTGTCGTATTCCCATAGAACTTCCATTGCGTCTTGAAATCCTTTGACAACTCCCGCCCATTAACCAGCGCCCTAAACAATTCAATTGGCATCTGATTTGCCCTCAAATACCGATCATGATACGCCTTCTCTCCCACCTTCCCACTATCAACAACCTCTTTCCTCAAATTATACAATTGCAACGCCCCCAACATGTACCCAGCCTGATACAACGGCCCATAATCCCCCATGACACTCCTACGCACCTCACCCTCAGCCGTCGCGCGCTCATGCTGCACCTTGTCGACGAGAAACTCGACTGCCTCCTGCGGCGTCATCTCACCTAGATGGTACTTGAGCGAGAAGATGATGCGGGCGGCGCGGTGCATACGCCAAAACAACATCCCAATGCGGTTCTCGGGCGTCTTGGGCCACGATTCTTTGTCCCACAGCACCATCTCCCAGTAGAAGGCCCAGCCCTCAATGGAGAAAGGCGTCTGGAAGATGCTGCGGTACGACCGGATGCGGTCCATGTAGTAGCCCTGGAGGTGGTGGCCTGGGATCATCTCGTGGAAGACGGTGGCACGCGCAAAGTGTATGTTGTTGCCACGGAGGCTCATGAGTTTGTCGGGGTGTTCCATGGTGGATGTTGGGTACGAGACAATGATGGATTCACCACCAAGGAAGAAAGGGTTTATTTTTTGCCGTTCCGGGGTCATCATGAAAGTGCGGATTGTTTCTTCGCAGACCTTGGGAACGGTCACGAGGTCGTGCTCTTTTACATAGGTGGCGGCTTCGTCAGTGAGGTCGCGGACTAGGGAGGGCTGTTGACCAGGTTCTACGTAGAGGTTTTTGACGTGCTCCAGGCCGTCTTGCCAGTGTGGGAAGCCCAGGTCATTGGAGGCCTTGATCATTTCGGTCTCACACCAGGCGTATTCTTTGTTGCCGATTTCAATGAGTTCTTCGGGAGTGTAGGGAATCATCTCAGATTCCAATGCATCAAGGACGGCAGCCCGGCCAATGGGCTGTCCAATGATGGTGTCCTCGTCCGAGGGATCAATTCCGACGACTACTTTCTTAATGGTATCGCTCAAGTCACCTAGTGATGTGTTGACTTTTGGAAACGGAGCTGCAACCCACCATGTGAATAGCGGGTCGTAGTCTTTGTAGAATTCATACCATTCCTGCAGATGCTCCTGCAGCTCAGCAAGCGTGTTGGTTGCTCGGAGTGCGATCGTCGGTTCAGCAGTAACATTCTTGTTTGCGATACTCTCTTGCAATTTGGTGATCTGGCCTTGGACCGTGTTGAGCGTGGTCGCCGCCGTTTTGCCCACCATATCATCTATCTCTTGCCTTGCCTCAATGAGAAGCGTGAGGTTGAGAGGGAACGATCCACCCAAGAATTCAAGCACTTTCTGATCCCTTTCGGCTGCTGATTCCAGATCACTGGCTTTCAAACGCAGCCAGTTGCGTAGCAGCAGATAATCGACCTTTCCCTCCTGGTCGTATGCGTCAAACGGTGCCTTCTCCAAGGAAGATAGCTCATCTTGGAAGAACTGCCGCAGTCGAGTGTGCCGCTTAGGTGACGAGGTGACCTTGTAAAAGTCTTGGAGATTCTGTAAATCCAAGCTGACTCTCTCGATGCGTTCATTAATGAGTTCCGGTATGGTGTCGGTCTCATTACCTGTGGTACCATTCGCTTGTCTTGGATAAATACCAGCAAGGGCCCGCGACGAAAGATGAGGAGGATCGCGCATGGCATCCAGCAAAGACGCACCACACAACGCAACAACTGACGGCCAAAGCAGAAGCAACTTCATCGCAAACACGAAAATGAAGGAATCATGCGCGACGAAGGTCTCCTTTCTTTCAAGGACAAACAAATAATATAAGGTCCCACAAGCTGGTGAGTACTTGCCCCATTGGCACTAGCATCTTATTGGTGCGGGGTATGATAAGTGCTCTGTATAGCTTTCAGGGGAATTATTCCGCCTCCCGGGCCCTTTCAAGGCTACATTCATCCTTCTGTTGAAGTCATCCTGCATCAACTAATGCCTGTTGGGGCTGGGATCAGGCATGCTCCTCATGCGAACTAATCAACGGCGTGGCTTGTGCATGGCCCATTTCGTTGCGCGCGGGGAATCATCTTTGTGGTCTGACTATGGGCAATATGTCTTATCATTTGGAAAATATGTAGTAGATCGTACTGTGAAAGGCAGGTGCAAGTGGTTGTACAAGATCGATTGACTAGCTACTAATGGGCAAGCCTTTAATTAAGAAGCCTCCCAGCCTCCTAATTATTGACTTAGGTTGGTTTGCTCCTCAGTCTTCAACATGTAACCCATGATTCCGGTAATTTATGGGGCTGTGTGGTTGCATTTGGGGCAATGGAAAGACTCGCTGACAGCGAGGTTGCCAATGGTACCCAGGAGGGTTCAGTTGTAGCCTTCTAGGATGTCGACATGGCTTACCCCAGTCCCGGCACCCTCTTTCAATCCCTTGATAGGCATTTCGATAAACGACTAAATCCCTGGCTATATTTCTCACAGACCCTCTTCAGGAAATGAATGGCTAAGAAGGCATCTATGGAAGCAACTATGGCTCATTGTGAATGCCAAAAGAATGCCATAAGTTCCATCAGCCAGCTTGGTATTTTCGGCGCAGTCTTTGTTGAACTCGCTGAAGCCTTTGGTTGAGGGCTAATATGGTGACCATATGTTGTCGCGTATATTTAGCAGCTATGATACAAGAGAAATTCCAATATGAACAAAATACAGTCCTCAACCTCTTCAAAAGGTACTCTTCTCCTTATCCCCGTTCAACTATAACGGCTTCAGATGCACGAACGTAAACAATACCATCAACTACCCTTTGGACATCGACAGATCCTTGGAGTCTGCCATCACCATCTACCATTTGCCCAGCCCATGACACACCAGTTGTCGCATCTGAGCTGGTACCATCCAGGCGACGCACCCGAAGATTCGTTCCCAACATGGAGCCGACATCGAAACTGCTTTGAGTCCGATTGGAGGCCGAGTCAAAGTACTCTGTGTTCATGATGACCATTTTTTCAAGCTGGTCATCATCAAATACGGCAAAATGAATAGCAGAGTTTGTATCGAAGGAAGTGAGAGGTGCAATCCTTGGTACCTGAAGATCGGCCACTAGATCGGCGATGAAAAGCATAGCGTAGTAACTGATTTGAGATTGTTAGCTTTACAATCATAATATCATTGAGTATACTTACGTAGGGTTAATATGAGCAACAGGCGAATTTTTTGATGGAAGCGGCTCCCACATGGAGTAGTAGAAATCACCTTTCCCCATATGGAAGAAGAATCGATTTATGCCAGCTGTAGTGCCGCTGAGTGCATAATCGAGTTCCCAAAGAGCCGCCCCAAGGGTATTAGAAACACCTTGCTTGCCATGGCATGCAACGGAGCCTGTCTCCCCCATGTGCATCATCTTTCCAAGTGACCTGGCTGCAGCGATCTCGGCGCGGTATTGCCCAATCAGATTCAGGGTTTTCTGATGGTCCAGGAGATTAGTCAAATTGACTTTGGCAGCCTCAGCGGCTATTGGGTGAGATATGCGATGGTTAGATAATTCTTTATTAAGATCAGTTGGGTCTAAGAGAACTTACGCGAACATATATTCCAAGGATAGCCATGAATAGAAAAATATTCGATGGCAGGAATAGATTGGGGTACCCCCATTTCAACGAGTTTTGCAATGCTCATGCCTTCTTTGAATATCTCAGGACCTGCAAACGATGGAAACTGGAATTTTGCAGTATTATTCGAGCGGGCTGCAAGGCGAGGAAGCCAGCTCCTCATGTCTGCAGCATAGTCTTGGACATCATAATCAGCCGGGCGGAAGTTTCCATACAGATTAACCTCGTTTCCAAGTTCATAAGCCATAATTAAAGACTGGTTAAGATATTTAACGCCAGCGTCAACTTCCGCTTGCGCAAGCTCGTAGGTGTCTACGTGCCATCATTGTTAGTAGCCATAGAAAACGAGCTCCGGATAGATGCCATACTGTTCCGAAAGTTGAGCCCAAAGATAATAGGACTCCCGGTTGGAACATTTTTTTCAAGGACATAAAAGAGTTTTTGGTTGATGACTACACTCTGTGCTTCTGAGCCCTTGGGGTCGTCTGGGTTGTTCGGCACAACACTGGTAAGTGTTTCGTTACATGTCCAGCAGAAGCTTGTCCTATCTTGCGTATTACCGCCAATCCGAAGAATTGCAGGACTACCTGACCGGTCGACGATGTTTTGCAGTAGCTGTTTCGAGAAGAGATTGGGCTTGCCCACATCACCAAAGAAGTCAACGGTGTTACCAAACCTGGTGGAATACAAAATCAGCAAACATTCCATAAGGAAATGTAGGGCGCGGTTTTACTCAATAGACAGACTCATAAGTTGTTTATCTAGAGGTGACGCAATGGCAGCCGCCTCAACGGCGTTGAAGGTTACTTGACCGCGAGGGGATAGTTGGTAGTCGGTCTGGTGAGCCAGAGCAGTGGCGATGCTGGCAGCATTTAGCATAAAAATTGTTGTAAGTCCCATGATGAGGATATTGCATGCAATTGACGCACTCAACTAAGAGGATTCCTAGAAGTGTGATGAAGTAGCCTATATAGACGATGAATTGAATCTTCAGATTGGGAAACCTTGCTAGTCTCATTTCTCTGCAAGGCAGATTAAGAACCAGGATTGCAAATATCCCACCAATTGTACTTCTGCTTTTAGCGATGATTTCTCTTAGTGAACGAACAAAAGATCAGCATCATTATACTGCAGAAGAGGCTGCTTGAGCATGATCCACCATTTTCCAGTCAATTGGATGCATGTTTGGTCAACATCAGCTGGGTAGCACCAAAGGATCTGCAATGACGCTCATGATTTCTCTATTCATGATCTATTCTGGAAGTTTTGCGAAAGACGGCACAGTTTGTTCTGAAGCGACAGTTGATCAACCTACTTGTAAAAACGCATTGGGAGCCTCATTACCTAAAAAGATTGATGCCTCTGGAGAAATTTACATTGAGTAGCTGCTGCTCTTCATAGTAAGCCACTCTTGTAAAATATAGGCGTTAATCGGTCAACTTTATTTCAGTTGCAAAGTCTGTGCCTTAACTTGCTAATAACCGGGTACCGTTCCTCAAGGGGCACTAGATACACATGATCCAAGTGGTCTCAATTGTTAGACACCCTATGAATTACCCCCAACCTCCCTCCTCTGCCTTCCTGGAGAAACCTAATTAGAACACAAGACCAGCAATCAAGACCCCCATAACTGGAGGCACTGACCAGTGCTGTAATTCGCCTCCTCCAATGAGCCGACGGCTCACAAATCCATCCACGATAGGCAACAACATAGCCACTGCCAATGCCTTGGCCATCAGCGTCTCGTCATTTTGGCGCCAGATCAGGAGCATCAGAAGGCTAATAGAGATATTTCGAATGCCCCATATGCTCATCAGAGCAGAATTGAGTTTTTTGCCTGTGGGCTCGGCATGTACTGGGAATCCGAGTGCCTGAAGATGAGCATCCGGGCGGAACGTAGCATTAAGACCAAACCCCAGGAGCACAGCGCTTACGGGAACGACCGCATGGAAGAAGTAGGGGTGCTGCATGCCGGAGAGACTTGTAAATGCTGCCTGAAAATTGACAAGATCGAATCCACGTACAACACGATAATGAACAGATTTGAAGTGTAGTATCGGCTCTAGTTGTTTTCTCTCTTTTTGAGTCCAAGATAGGTTCACACTACATCTTAAATAAATACTGTAGCACGAAGTATGAGAAAATGGAGAAAATGATGACAAATTCCTTCTTAGTGCTGAGTCAGAAGACATGCACTGCCGCTGGGCTGGATGTTCGTCTCAGACAGGCATAGTGTGCCTTGACAATGATCTGACTTGCTCAGGAGTGATCTGTGAACTTGCATTGTTTGCTCTACGATTTGAAAATGTTGGCAAAAAGTCAGAGATACGCCAAAGTCCACAGACGCAGCCATACTGGATGCATGAACTGCCGACAGCGACGAATTTGATGCGATGAGAAACGTCCCTTCTGGTAAGTGTTCTATCCCAACATGCTGGATTGTTTTGCAAAGGAATGAAGTGATGACGAGGGTCTCGGCACAGGTGAGCCGTACGCTGGGCCTCTACACAGTATAAACGACCTACAAGGTCAGACCAGAGACTGAATCATATGTTTTAGTCTATTCTGGAAGTATTGCGAAAGACGACAAAGTTTGTTTTGAAGCGATAATTGATCAAAGTGGGACTGTGTGCATGCGCATATGCACCTTTCTAGTTGGTTTGACTATCACAAAGATTTCAGGTTTCATATGCATACGCCCTCACCTGAAGTGACCATGAGATAGAATCTAAGAAACGCATAATAGCTAAACCTACTTGTAAGGAGGAATTGCGGGCCTCAATACCTAAAGACGCTACCGATCTTTCTTCAGCCAAATTTCTTGAGCAGTCTCGTAATCGTAGGCCGTGGTGAATTCACTCATAGATGTGAAATGGTTCGGTAATCCTTCATGTGGAACAAGTTAAGCTAAGAATCTATAAGCGCATACAAAGGCATCTGATAGTTGCAATAGCTTGCGGTTGATCCAATGGTGGCTAAACCTAGGTCGGACGGAATCAATCACAATTCGTCAACAATCTTCTGCAAAACCAATCCTCAGATTCTGCGGATGCGCCCCTCTGTGATGAAACAAGTCTTGTACCTTTGGGTCTTTCAGCAGCCTGCAAACATCCTTGTGACCTCCCTCCTTCCAACCCACTTTCTGGCAGCCCTTTTCATCAAATTAGAGCACTTTCATTAAAGATGACGGGGAGTATTGAGTGGGGTCTTACACTATCACAATACCAGAAAAGCGAGCACTTTCCACATCGCTGCAAGGAGAGTGTCTTCTTGCTACACCCATGGCAGGTTCTTATTCCATCGACTTTCGTTGAGAATGTTTGCACCTGGTCGTTCAAATGTAGCAACCTCTTCAGAGACACTGGGAGGATCTTTGTAATATCGGATTCATCAGTAAACATAACGAAGATTGCTAATAAGGATTGGCAAAACGCACCATGAGCATATGGGGATCCTCGTGACGAATGCCAGGATCCCCATTTGTAAAAACGTAAGATTTTGGGCACGCAACGACAACTGTGTATCCTTTTCGTATTTGTGCAGGTGCCAATTCACTCCCTCGGCCATCAGTATAGAAGTGTAGTGGAACTTTCTTGTCGTCGACATCCATAAGCTCTAACTCCAGGTGATGAAGGGATAAAGAGTCGATAATTTCTCCCAGGAAGCACCAATGACGTAGTGGCTGGTAGGTACCATTAACTTTTTCGTAGAAGTCCCGGTCACTGGTGCTGTTTGGAAGAGCAGCAAAGCTAAGAAAAGTCTCGCGATTGCGAAGATCTGCCAACTGTTCTAATTTCTCAAGAGGCTTTGGCTTCTCTCTCCTCCAGAGCCAGTTTTCGAAGTCATTTGAGTCAAGGCCCTCTGGAACATTATCCGATGAGGTCTTCCATTTCATGGACAATCCGTAAAGGGGAAGTTTACTCGGGTTTCGTGCAAGTGAAGCATATTCAATTACCTCCTTGCTGTCATTGCCCTGGGCTGTCCGCCATCCTTCCACTGCTCTCTCTGCAAAGATGCGTCCTCTTGCCAAGTCACCATTGGCGATGGTGATCTGAGCGGCATCAAGGTACGCGCGTGGCAGACCAGAGTTGCCTAGTCCTTGTTCATTGTAGAGACGAACCCGTTCATCAACATAGTGAAGGGTTCGTAGTGTAAAGTTCAACTGCATGCCGTCGCGGCCAATGAGGTCATCCAGTTTCTCAATTCTATCCAGCCTCTCGTCACTTTTTTGACTCTGTTCTGTTGGTAAGGAGCAAAGTCGGCAGGAACACAAGAATCCAAACTTGTCCTGGAGCTTCTTTTGGCGGATTGCGCGGCTGCTATCAAAACCTAGATAATATATCGTAATTTCCTCACCCTTGGGGATATCCCTCAGAGCATGTACAGTGTGTCGTTTGATGAGCTGATTCCAGTGTTTCTGTGCATTGTTATCGCAGGCATGGTTGATACGGCAGGCTTCAAGGAAGATCCCACTTCCAATTCCGTTGGCATCTATGGGAAGGCCGTTCGTTCGAATAATACCAAGGGACTGCTCGACAACATTTTGGTATGAGTAGAGGTTGTACATGGAGAGGAACGATTGTCGCTGGTGCTCACTAAGACAATCAACTTGCTGGGATATATGTTTTTTCAGGCACTCATCATCCCATTGGCGTTCAGGTATTGTGATGACTGGTTGCTCGGATAGAATTCGCGTGCCTTTGGGGATGTTTTCGAGAGCGACGAGGCCTTTGCCCTTCCCTGGTACATCTTTCAAGGCATATATTAGGCTGTCGGTTACAGGCTCCATGTCGACGCGTGTTGTAGCTCTCACTCTGTAGTCTGTGTTGTAATTTTGGAAATGCGGTCGTGATTATAAGATTTCAAAGATTGGAAGTAGGCGTTGGGAAGCGGTGAAAGAGGGGTTGGCAGACTGTTGAACGCCGATACATGTCGCGATAATGTGGTGTTACCTTTCAGCCAGTAAACACGTGGCACGTAAGCCTTTGCTAGCATTCCATGCATCTTAGGGATAGTCAGATTCTTCCCATGATTCCTTGCTTGGTGTGCTTTAGGATATTGCTCACGACGCGTTTTCTGAAGAAGACCATGATCATGGCAAACCAAAACTCCCATTTTCGTTATTTGGCCATTTGTGCAATAGAAATTTATAAATTCTCTAAGTTTTCGCAGGTCATTATTGTTTGTTAAGGTCTCAAATTTTCAGTATTACTGATATGTAAAAATTCTGAACAGCTGTTGACCGCCACTAATTTTATTACTCGATCAGTTCCGTCCAGAAACCCGATGCATAAAGCAGTAGTGAATATTAGAAAGTGGAACCCGTGATCCTAATAGTCTTTGCTGCGCTAACTGCGGCCGCCACCGCCAGACTCTCGTCGCTGATATCTGCCGCGAAGATGGATTTATGCCCGAATGACTTCAATGCTGATATCGTGGCGTGCCCTAGGCTTCCAGCACGCTAGTGCTTGCACGAAGTCCCCTCTTGTATATTTCAATATCTTGGTCATGTATTTCAACTGGCTCAACATTGGATCGATTGTATGTCTCAGCAGAAGCAATCTTTGAGATAATCTGAACTCCAGTGGCACCGGTGCCGACGAATGCAATCTTCTTTCCATGGAACTCAACATCCTTCTTAGGCCAATTAGAGGTTTGATACCACTCCCCAGTATTGACTTGAGTCTAGCAAAGGGTAGTCCTCACCAACAATACGGCTCAATTCTTGTCGCACCTCAAGGGTTAGGCTTAGGCCCTTCCCCGCCACACAAAACCACACAGCCCGTAGCCTGAGTGCAAGCGACAAAGATCTGCGGATCTGCACCCAGTGTGCCAATATGAATCGCAACAGAGTAGCACATGGATAAGCGCAGCATCTCCCTTACATCATCGCCCTTTCAAATGCTGGGATACAAATGCGGGCTGACACAAGCCCCTCATGAGTGATTCATTTTGGCGAAGGCGTATCCTTTATTAAAGTCCGATCCACCACTTCAAGCTCCCGGTTTCCGCAGCAATGTCCAATTCAAATTCTTTCTCAAACGCCCTCTTTTGCGACAACATCGGCGAGACATTCTCAGACGTGCGATGTTGCTACATCAACAATCAGACGACGCCCACATGCTGGCGGAACTTCAACGCTAGCGGGCCTACCTTCACGTTTGGATGCAATAACGGTGATTGCATTTCAGAATGCCAAAAACCAACAATCTTGTACAGTTCAGACATTCAGGACGAGCCATCTACTGGCAACGGCCAGGCGCCCATTCAACGCTTTCGTACCTGTGTGAACGTGCCTGCGATAGCTGGCTTCGCCATGCAGGGCTCTTTGAGCGTAGACACCACTGCCGCCGTAGGATGGCATATTCCATCGGATTCCCCTGATGCTGCCTTGGCGAATGTGACGAATGTGGTGACAGAGTGTCTGACGCAGACATGCAAAGCATCAAGAAATCCAAGTGCATGCTCTGGACCGTGTTCGGCAGTGAATATGTTGCTCAACTCGACACGACCAAATATTGGTGGTGTAAACATGTGCTTGAACAAACTTTGTACTGGTGGCTATGAATCTCTCCCATATGCGGATGCGGATATAATTGGGATTGGGGTATGTAGTAGGCTGCCTTCGCGACAAATTGCGATCATGCCTTTGCTAATGAAGACAATAGGTTTTCTCGTCATACATTCTGCAATGCTTATTGCTTATGCTACTTTGGCTCGGCCTCTACTGCTTCTCGCGCTCTAACCAGAAGCGTTCATCCACGCTTGCGTCCAACCCACACGAAAGACCTTCTGAAACTGCCCAAGGAGTCAAATCATCGGAAGACGCTACACTGGAATCAGCAGGCGAGAAAATTACTCACCAGTCAATTCTTGAGACCTGCCTGCTTCAGTTTCATATCTCCCAATGCTACTTCAGCGCCACCATTCAGATCGCTTCTCTGGCATATGGGATCTTCTCTGCGGACATGCTTTTAACCTTCCTGCTCATTCCACTTTCTATCAACGGGGTCCTTCCTGTCGTGTTCGGTATACTTCTCCTTAACCAACAGGGGAAAGCCTCGCTAGATATCATGTTGCTTAGTGTCGCTTGCTGGCTTTTGTCGTCCATCGTGTATTGGGTCCTGTACTCGCACATCATCGATATAAACTCCCGGTTTGACACCGAACGCCGAAGATATATGGCGTATCAGCAGTTCTCCTATAAGCTGAGCGCGCTAGATTCCTGCGGCGGGTACTCTGCCCTGGCTGTATGCCCAGGTACCTTTCGAGCCGGACGGGAGGATGTGTTGGACGCGGCTTGGAAACTAAGCTATGTTACGCCTATTATATGGGCTTTTTCTACCATCATCTTGGTTTTGATTCTCGCGTCAAAGATCCGCGCTTGGTGGAAAGGGGAAAAAGATGCGTACGGCACCGAGACAGAGAATGTGCACCTACAGCCACAGCAAATTTCGGCATCACCACTTCTAGACCCTGAATCAGCACAACGACGTTCTGCTACGAACACAAATGGCCAACAACGTGGTTCCCGGCGCATCCCCCTTCTGTCCACCAGTTTTGCTCACCGAACTTACCACTCAAAGACCTTTAATGTGACTACGACTTTCCTCTTCCTCTTAGCTCTCTGTATCCAACTCTCGCTCCTCTCTATCAGCACATCGCTAAAGATGATGAGCCGCCATGACTGGGGCTTTGGCCAAATAGTCGCGGTTGCGGTATGGGTACCACCATTATTGCAGTACGTCTACGATGAGTTACGAGTTGCGGTGAAGGCAAGGTGGAGTTGCAGGAAGAAGAGTCGAGGGAAGGGGAGATCAGAAAGTATTTCCCTGAAGATGGTGAAGATTAATCCATAGGATGTAAAGCTGGGAAGTGCGCTGAGGCACAAATTGATATATCAATCTCGTTAAGATGGACTACATGGGTGATTTGTTGAAAGTCGACTCATATCAACTGTGCTTCCCACTGTAACAAAGTTGTTTTTGGCCAATCCCGGAAGACATCATCGCCTTGTTCTCCAGCGCCTGGAGTTGTGGCCATATGCGAAATATGCGTGCCACAAGATTGTGGAGTATAATTCTCCTAGGAATAAAGCCATTTCATATAGTGCGTATGGACAAATAGCCCGCCACATGTCGAGCCCCTTCAAGCCCAGCATGTCCAGTATTGTTTATATTGACTTTAAGTTGTGCTCTTTGGCAAAAAGCAATCTTGTTTTGACCTGCATCGCGTTCGAGGCATTGATAATATAAGTTTCACTGCCCGCACCGCCTTTTGGGCATACAGATTTTGGGAGGCTGGTGGGGAGTAGACGTCCATTCAGGGTCTCATTAAGTGCTGTCCACATTGTCGCAGTTGGCCAACAAGCATTGCCGGGAATCTTTCGTAAACATGAAATGTTGAACAGTTTATTTTGGGAGGTGATGAGACTCACACATTCACAGCTCGAATTCATCGCCGCGAACACTACAGAAGGCACTGCGAGTAGTGAATTCAGTACAAGGAATGAAACCCGAGCCATGGATTTTCTGGCATCGAAAGAAAACCCTAAGCAGAGAATGACTAGCTGAAACTCCTCCTTCTTCCCTTATATACCCGCCACAACCAAGTAAGTATAATACATGTGAGATAACTGCCACACTTCAACTTCCGCACTTCATGATTTCATTTTCTCCTTTAGGGCTTTCTTCCCTCCGACGATGAATCTGGCTGACTTCCCTAACCTTTGCATTTGTCCCGAATACGGAGATATACGAGCGGAAATGGTTTCCTTGTTGTCCCTAATCCTAGTCTATTGGTTCAAGGGTACCTGGTGTAAGGGTAGCAAGTTGTTCTGTGTATACAACTATGGTAGCGTATATTTTGCACATTTTGTACGTGTACCTATTTTGGTAGAGGAATTCGATTCTCTGCTACCGTCTGCTCGATTGGCGAGTCCTGGTGGAGGTAGCCTAAGTGTGTTGTAGCTCATGGCGCAGTAACTTAACTTGTCGATCTGATCCGGAGAGAAAGGAGTGCGGATACGATGGGACTAGCGAGAAGTAGAAGTTACACGAATTTGTTAATTACATTTCCAAGTCAATCACTCATGCCAAATTTTGATGGGCCTAATATTGTTGACCTTAACCTCGTCATTGAACGACCCAATGTGAGCGTAAACCAAACACTTGATCATGGAGATGTAGACCAAGAGAAAGAAGTGTGTGATTCGTATGATACGGAGCATTGCTCTAAATTCCGTTAATTCTGGCCATGATCTTCACGGCATGTCTTTCAATAATGACGCAACGAAAGTGATGTTTTGTCACCCAATCGCTGGATTTTCGTGTAGACTAGTTCGGCTAGTCCCTGCAGAGACTATGTAAGCTTGAATACTCCATGACTCAGTTTAGTAGCCGTCTCAATAGTCTCTCATCTTCTCTCACATATGGTAAGAACGCAAAACTGGTCATCGTTAATGCTAACGACGTTATAATTGCCAAGGATTCAACAGCGAATACAAGGTTCGTTTGGTGGACTGGCCATACGAGAGACCTAATTCCCTTCCTGACACAAGCGCCTTACCGCGAACGAACGAACTTGCAGATTCTGCAAGTCTGTAGCTGGGGAATGAGCTATGATACTGTTTTGTGTATTTGGTGAATGGTTGATTGTTCATTTACCTATTCATGGAGCAGAATTTGATGCACCTTGACGGCATCTTTTGAGAACCAATCAACTCTTTGAAACATCCCTTGTGACTTTTGAAATAACAAGTTACGGTAGCTCAGGCCATATAGCTTGTATACGTTGAATTGTATGGTTTTCGCGTCGATCAGTCAGCTTTCGGCGTTCCTATGTTTTGACCATAGAGGAAACCCTTAACCCACGTCATTCTTTGTCCATTGTCACTTTTCTGCAGGTCCGATGAGAGAATGGATATTCGGTAGTGTCCAAAAAGGCAAGTCCAGAGTAGAAAGGATGTTTTGTGCGACTAATAGACACAAAGTGGAACGTTACTTGGCATTTGGATCATTTAAGGCTAGTCTTGTCTACTTGGATCTGGCGTGAAAATTTGCATAAATCTCTTTATATTTTCGTTGGGCGTGCTCAGAGATGATCGTGTACCGACCTGCCTATTCAAGTAGATGTGCCAGACTATGTGGGACTATACCCTGCAATGTCGCAATCACCTCCAAAATCACGATAGCAGACGTTTGTATGTACGTACAGTGCATTTCATACGTTATAAATGGCAGACGGCCCAGGTAGCTGCAATCATTATTATTATCATTAGCTTTGGCAACCCAAAATGGCAAAAAGCCGTTTGTCAATTGAGGGCTCAGAAACACCATCGCCATCAACGCACACAGTGACGCGCAAATGGTACCGCTCAAGTTTCTTCAATGCCTTTGTGATTGGCGGCGTGGGATTCATGGCGCCCGGCCTGTGGAACGCGATGAATGATCTCGGGGCAGCGGGCGCTCTCGATCCGTATCTCGTCAACGCTGCGAATGCCTTGGTCTTTGGAATCATGGGATGTCTCTGCCTTTTTGGCGCACCGATTGCGAATCGGATTGGGCTGGCAAATACACTGTTTTTGGGCGCCGTGGGTTATCCGGTCTATTCAGGTACGTTTGATGTATAGAGGAGAAAGAATGAGACAGAGAAAGATCAATCCTTAATTGATTCTGTGTACAGCGGGCCTTTACTGCAACAATCGCTTCGGAAATGTTTGGTTCGTCCTTGTTGGTGCCGTCGCCTGCGGTATCAGTGCTGGCCTGTTCTGGGTCTCCGAAGGCACTGTTGCGCTTGGGTATCCTGAACCCGGAAAACGCGGGAAATACATGAATATCTGGTTGTGGTTTCGAACGGGTGGCCCCTTGGTTGGCGGTGCCATTGTCCTCGCTCTGAACAACGATGCTGCCGCGAAGAAGAAGGGCAAGGTGGGATACCATACCTACCTCGTCTTCATTGCTCTGCAGTGCATCGCCTGTCCGCTCGCATTGGCACTGAGTCCTCCACACAAAGTCCAGCGCAGCGACGGCACAAAAGTCATCATTCGAGCCGAATCATCGTTCAAGGGCGAGCTTCGAGCTCTGTGGCGCGCATCGGTGCGCAAAGACGTCCTGCTCTTGCTACCCATCTTCTACGCCGCCTATTTCAACCAGTACAATGGCAATTTCAAGACGTACTATTTTGGGATTCGTGCGCGAGCTCTCATCGGCTTCGTGGGCAATTTCGGCACTTTGCTGTCGTCGCTGCTGATTAGCGTATTTCTCGACTATAAACGACTCTCAGTGAAGCAGCGCATTACCTTTGGCTTCTACTACGTCATCGTTCTGCACGTTATTGCTTGGGTATACGGCTGGGTTATACAGGAAAAATACACGCGACATCCGCCTTCCATGGACTGGACAGACTCTGGTTTTACCGAAGGGTTTTTTGTCATCATTCTCTGGGATTTCGCCAGACAAGCGTTGCAGAACTGGCTCTACTACTTGCTTGCGACCAAGACAGATAACATCTCCGAGCTGAGTCGCTTCTCAGGTATTCTGAGAGGGCAAGAGAGCTTTGGACAGGCCGTGGCATTTGGATTGAATACGAAGAAGTGGAAAGGCGGCAGAGTGCCACTGATTGTCAACTCGGTTTTGCTACTGCTGGCAGTCTATCCCACGTGGTTGGTCGTTAGAGACCATGTTCCTGTTGAAGCAGCAGATGGGGTTGCTAGCGATGAAGGCGCACTTGAGCGGGTGGCTACTCTGGAAGATAAAGAGGTATTTGTAAAAGGAGAGGCTGTTGGGGCAAAGAACGTATGAGTAAATGTATGAGTGGTGAGGCGGCCTGATATAATCCATTCCACGCTGCTTCAGTACTTAATCAACGCTCTCGAGCATGATGACAGTCTCTTCAAAGACTAATTCAAGGATGTATCATTGTATCTTAATTACAATGATCCAATCGCTATGGTTGTCTTCAATGTCTGACTGTGTTTAAGCTACAGAAAGGTAATAACATCAGATACTCTCAGCCTTACTCAGCGAGCATTATTAAGGGTCCGTCTTATGTTCCCTTGAAATGGATATTTATTCCGCATATGGTGATTTTTCTGGTCACTTATACAATGCCATATGTTTACATGCTAAGAAGTCAAAAGAATTATTGCCTTTGCATGAGGGCTTGTTCTACACGTAGTATTTTTTCCCAGCTACCTATACTAACGCCGCAAGTTTACATACCAGGAAGTAAAAGAAGAAAAATACAGAAATTGGAAACTGCTTCACGGGTCCACTTAAAAAAGTTAGGCATGTATGACGAGTTCTGCTTCCTGAAGGGTATATAAAGGTAGAGGCCCGGCTATAAAACAAAGAGTCTAATCTCAACATTCAACACTAACACCAACTCCAAAGTAATTGCCTACTCTACTTAAAACCTTTCTCAATTACGCTTTGGGAAGATAAAGACTACTTCTCTCTTAGCCTTTGGTACTATGATCGCCGGTCTAGCATGCCCCTCCCTGGCTGTTGGAACCCAGGGTTAGGGTACACAGATCAATACCTATGCCGACAGCTAATGCCGCAATTTCAATAGCGTAATCATGAACTACTACGGAAAAAGTCTAAAACTCAACGACTGCTTTAGCCTCAACCTGCGACTAGGCACCCTGAGCTAGAATTTGCCTATTTATGGGACAAAAATACCGTATCGGATGTGAATAGAAATTGTAGGGTCTACTCCGACTTTAGGTGTGCGGGGAAACAGGACATCGCACAAACCTTTTGGCCTAGTGATAGGCCTAGCTGCTTGAATTCGCGCGGTAGTCAAGGCTATCTGTGGAAGAGCGCCAGGTGCTATGTCAACTGAGGACTATGGCTTTTGTTGAAACATTAATGACGCTTGAGATGCGAAGGGCCATGTTGGGATATTTTATGGACGGCTCGAGACGAGTTTGAAGAGTGGCATATGAAAATTGGATGCCCTGGGTTTGGATTCTTGTGTGCCCCTAGATTAGATGGCCCATACTAGCGAATATATCAGTGGCGTCCTCTAGTTTATGTGGGTGTATGGTGTGACTATTGCGACTTCTCACTCACTAACCAGTAGGGGGTGACGGCGCATCGCTATTATGGCACTTGAGACACTGATATTAATCAGATCTCGAGCATTATATAGTTTTATAGTTTTATCACGTGGAGCACACGTAAGAATGGTTTGGCGACATTGAAAAAATGAAAAACTCTTCAGCCCATCGAAAAGACTGTTCGTTTTCCAAC
Organism: Acrocalymma vagum; assembly: GCA_028476805.1. Lineage (NCBI taxonomy): Eukaryota > Fungi > Ascomycota > Dothideomycetes > Pleosporales > Acrocalymmaceae > Acrocalymma > Acrocalymma vagum. The sequence continues at coordinate 35,878 of JAQGEP010000120.1, read as the reverse complement.
TGTTCTGGAACAGGCAGCAATGTTGGCGATCTAAGATATATGTTTAGTGAGCTGAGCTCTTGACATTGTGATGTTTATCTCACGATTATCTAGACTAGAGATTGAAAAGAAAAACACGAACGCAAAGCTAAGGATTAGCCACACTAACTAAATCTCAAAATGACAACTAGAAGAGCAGTCTTAATTGGTATCGATGAATATAAGGGCCAAATTTATGGATTCCTTTAAGGACTTTGTTTTTATATACAATCCCATTCCATCTCATGTGCCTTCGTCTACCTACTGCTAAACCCCCCATATAGCACCTAGGTTTCGTCTTTTATGGAAGCTGCTGCTGTATTTCCGTTAGGCTTGAGCCTCTCTTGTCTGGGCGTCCCGCATCTCTTCGTTGTGCGTTCTTGGGAAAATGTCGACTATCTTCTCTCCTATTTCCGTCTCATTGGACACAGCGCGTGCAACACAGAAAGACTCTAGGCAGAGTTGTATTAAAAAGACGACTCCCACCATCCAGAAACTTACACCACCAGCCCAAGAGAAGGCCCCTGAATGAATTGTGTGCATGGCAATTGGTGGAGTAAAGAGTACGGGACTGATAATGTTGACGATAGCGATCCATTTTGGGAAAAGAGGAGTCGGGCGGGTATCGATAATAACGGCGTACGAGTATGCCCAGTTTTGGATGAGAAATGTTGGCCAGGGCATTAAGGCGCATAACCAGAAGAACTCGTTCAACGCTAACGTGATTTCCACTGGACGATCCAGTCGATAAGCCGTAGTGGACAGGATGATGCCTGGCAGCATCCAAGTGAAGATACCTGCAGCACCTGCGGAAAGTTGTAGGGCGGGCACCACATAGTGGAGATTGGGAATACGACGCATTTGTGCCGACATTGCAGCCGTCAGGGGAAGGTAGAACATGCCGGATATGACTAGAATAGCGGCACCAGCATGGATACGTTTCTCATGGTCGCGGTAGAAATCAACTACGCGTTCTGCATCCCAATGAGCTCTTGGGGGAGGTATAAAGCCTGAAACGATGAACGCGCCCCCAAAGAATATGGCGCTAAAAACTCCACTGACAGCGCAAGCGTATTGAAAGCTTCGTGGAGACATCCATCTCTGTCGACCCAAGCGGTTTGACCACTCATTCAAGACGTAAAACATGGTATCTTGATCTCAAGATGAAGAAAAATTCATAGAATAGTATTCAGTCGATGAAAGCAGGCTTGAGTTGATTTGCTTTTGGGAGTCTGTACAAAAGAGGAGGGAGGATTTCCAGTTGTTGGCTTTATATAGTTGAAAGCTGATGACTTGTCGCTCCAACTCCAGTGGAATGGACAAAGCCGGTCGCCATAATGGCAAGGATTCTGATTCAGTTCGGATGACGTCCGAGCCCATGAACTTTCCCGAGTCACAACTGTGATAAGTGCAAAGTGCAAAGGTACCTACCTATGGTAGGATATGCCACTCACTCCTTTAGCGGCTTCAATGGAAGTGCCGAAGAACTCTAATCTCCAAAACGTGAATGATGTTCCATTTGGAAGGGACACATCCCGGAAAAAAAACCCATATTGAGAGCTGAATATCGCAACTCTCGGAGAGCTTTGGTAACCGTGGTCAAAATGATGACGGGTATTTCGAAATGGGCCGAGACTCGGAGTATCTGCGCCATTGGACCTTGGAACTTTGCGGCTCGGTCGGCATAGGCCGAAGCCGCCCGACTCCCTTTCGGGAAAGGCCGACAGTTTTTGTCGAGGATCATTGAAGCATACATGGAATGCGGCTGGATGCATTTGAGATGTGAATGGAAGTGATTGGTAACAGTCATATAAACAAACTGACAGGATAAAAATTGCTTCAAACGTGACTCGCTTTTGAAAATCTTCACAGATTCTAATTTTCACCCCGGGCTACTCCTCTTCCATTGACCATGTCTGAAAATACCACAGATTACGATGCCATCGTCATTGGGGCTGGATTCAGCGGGATCCGTAGCTTATGGGAGCTTAAGCAGCTGGGTCTGTCCATGAAGTGTTTCGAGGCTGGGTTGGACGTGGGAGGTGCTTGGTACTGGAATCGGTATCCTGGCGCCCGAACGGATAGCGAAGCCTGGGTTTATCTGATGAACTTCACCCCAGAAGTTAAGGAAGAATGGGGCTATCGTGAAAGATATCCTTCACAGGCTGAGGTGCAACAATACTTGAGCCGTGTTGCTGGTGAGTTTTTTCTACCAACAGTACCTGGCGTTCACTATCTAAAATATAGAGCACAGATCGTTTCCATCTTCGCCAACATATTGAATTCAACTCGCGTATTAAGGCGGCTCATTACAGTGACTCTAGCAACACATGGACGATTACTACTGTGGACGGAGTTTCCACGACTTGTCGCTATTTCTTACCAGCTACTGGTCCGCTTTCAGTCGCCAAGGAGCCACCCTTTGCTGGACTCAAGTCGTATACTGGGGAGTGGTATCAAACGTCTAATTGGCCTAAGAAGAACGTTGATTTCCATGGAAAGAGGATCGCAGTCGTCGGTACCGGTGCCACTGGAGTCCAGATTATCCCAAAGATTGCTCCTGCTGCGAAACAATTGACAGTATTCCAGCGCACGCCAAACTATGTTCTTCCGGGTCGGAACTACAATATTGACGAAATTGAGACGGCGAGTATAAAGGAAAATTACGACAACACATGGAACCATGCACGTATGCACTCCTCTGGGCTGGCAATGAAAGCGTCGGGAAAATTGGTCACAGATATGACAGACACGGATGAGATGAAACAACGCCTAGATGCTGGTTGGGAATCTGGTGGATTTCATTTCCAGTTCGAGGCATTTGATGATATGTTCACGAATCAACAGTCCAACAATGTTGCCTCGGAGTACCTTCGCAGTAAAATTCGTGCCATTGTAAAGGATCCAGATACCGCAGAAAAGCTATCCCCGAAGTACCCCTTCTTATCCAAGCGACCGCCTTGTGGTCACTTCTACTATGAGACATACAATCGACCCAATGTTGAGCTAGTTGATATACACGACCAAGATATTGAAATCTACGAGAGGGGAATTCGCATAAGCTCTGGAGTCGAGCGTGAATTCGACATGATTATTCTCGCCATAGGGTTCGATGCCGCCACTGGTGCGCTTAGTGAAATGGATGTAAGGGGCAGCCAAAACAGAGCACTTCGAGAGTGCTGGAAACGGAAGCTCGAAACTTTTGCTGGCGCTCTTGTTCCGGGATTCCCCAATATGTTCTTGGTCTGCGGCCCTCACATTCCATTTGGAAACATGCCGGTGGTCTTAGATATAGAAGTAGACTGGATTGGCCGAATGCTTCACCACATGAAAAAGCATAATCTCGTCAGAGTCGATGTCCGAAACGAAACAGCGAATGTCTGGTCTTCTCACCTTCATGAGGCTTTTGATTCCACACTGTTTGCTAAATCTGCAAAAAGTGCGGGTGCTTGGTTTGTTGGGGCAAACATACCGGGGAAAGCAAACGACATCCTGTTTTATTTTGGCGGTGTTCCAACTTGGCATTCATGGCTGGATAACGAGAGAAAGAACGGATGGAAAAGCTTGATCTTCTATCCTCATGCAGCAACCGGCCAAGCGACGAAAGAAACCCCAGATCAGACAGAGAAGTCCCTCGCTGTTGCTGTTGAAGCTACTTAGACTGCAGTTTTGCATTTTACAATCTGTCTTATTTGTATTCAATTAACCTCATGTGTGCACTTTCAACTACAGTGTAGTTATTGCTATAATGAACAAAGGTTGCTAAATAATGGAGAAGAAATATAATGGTTCTTGCAAGATTGATAATTCACTTTACGTGTTTTTATTCCTAAGACGATCAGTTCAATCGTTGTCTTTTCAATGTTATTTCTATTTGTATCTGGGTGGGTTTTGCTACGGCTGTAAAAACAACGCCACTTTCCATTATCTGGTTCTTATGGAGGTACTAATACTGCGGCGACAAGGTCTCCGTCAAAAGAGACATTTGTGTCACAGAAAAACCATCCGGTGTTATTCAAAGAAATGTGTTGGATACCTAAGGCATGATGTGTTTGCTCTTGCTGAACTATCGATACCCATTCACAGTGGAATTAATCATTTGCTGTCGGGTTAGTATTTTAGAGCAACCATCACGACACGAGGTGCTATGCTTTCTTGACGCTTGTTTTGAAATAAGACACTAATTTTAACTCTGCTTTCTTGCAATTTCTAACGAAAGCCGCTTCTACATTACGGTTAAGTCTTTTCTGCTACATACCACCTCTGCCACCCGAGACCTTTCAACTGTCATCGTTTTGCTTGAGAACGTGTTGGGGCAACTTACCATGATCGTCTGCGAAGAGCTGTTAGAACCTTAAACGCAATGAATGATCAACTCACTTGCCTGGCCCGTCACATATGAAAACAACGGAGAAACTACAGCCAAGATGGCTAATCCAGCGTCGTTTGGGGTTCCAATACGCCGAAGAGGAATATCCCCGATCCTGTAATTTCGTAAGGGAAACGCATACATTGCGCAGTACGTGGGAGCGCCTACCACTTATCTTCTTCGTCATAGCCGCCGTGAAATCCAACGTTGTGCTTTGAACCATCAGGTTTTACGACGAACTCACCTCTGGGAGCTTGGGTAAGCCTGGTTTTGATGGCTCCAAACGCAACAGCTTACGATAGAGTATTCCATGTCAGTAGATCTTTATATGTTATGGAAGAAGCACGTACTATTAACCCGAACTCCATACTCTGGCCCCCATTCCTGAGCCAATGATTTGGTGAGTCCAATTAATCCTGCCTTTGCCAATGCATAACTAGCTTGTCCTGCATTTCCATAGACTCCAGATGTAGAGGATATATTTACAATGGACCTCGGCTCACCATCTTTTAGCATGAAATATGGTGCTGCTGCTCGAATGAGCTTGAAAGGTGCTGTATTATGTAGAGCAATAATCGTTTCTTGGTCCATCAGATTAGAACACAGATCAAAGTGAGGCTGATGTGAATGCTTACCCCACTGAGTGTTGTTAATCTTGTGAATCTGGTCATCCCATGCATAACCGGCATTGTTGATGATGATATGAATCTTCCCATTACTGAATTCTACAGTTTTCTGGATAAGATTATCGATGGCGTCGTCATTCGTGATATCTCCAGCAACGGCAATCGCATCGCCATTCTCGGAAATGATCGCTTGTGCAGTCTCTTCAGCCTTTGCTATCCCGTATATTAGTATTAGTATTAGCGTTCCATTGCTGGGTAGAGGAGATGTACCGGCGTCTAAATCTGCGATTACAATCTTACATCCCTCGCGTGCAAGGACTCTAGCGGTCTCGGCTCCTATACCTTGCGCTGCACCCGTGATTATAGCAGTTTGTCCTTCATTTTGAGTGTCAGTCGAACCATGAAGCAATTTCCAGTTCGTAATACCTGCAAGCATCCCTTTGGGGAAGTTAAGTTGCGCATGGGTAGCCATTGCCATTCAAATTGAGAGTCTCACAACTTGCTATTGATTCACTTATTATCATCACATCACGCCACCTCTAGATAGGTAGGTTGTATGTGCCGACTAAAAGCGATGGATACTTTCAATTCAAGCAATGTTTCGGCCTGGGCCGAATTTCCGGTGCATGGATTTCGCCTAATCCGATCGTTGCGGCTTCGGCCATATATCCGATCAGGTGGAATCGTCCTCTGCTTAGTAACCAAATGTTCGGTATGAGCAACTCTAACTAACCGCGAAAGGGAATGGATATAGTTCCCATAAGTTTTGAATAATATTTTAGAGAAGCAGATGTGTCTATGAATTCTAAAAGCGTTTTGACCACCCTTACAGTTCACGTCACCGCACGTTAACATCTTTGATTTCCGATCTCAAAGCTCACAGTATTTGCTGGCTCGTAATCCGGCCTCCCCATGGAATCATCAAAGTCTCACGTCAATGGATCCAAGAATCTAGCAGATCTCGATGTTCTAATTATTGGAGCCGGATTCGGTGGATGTTACAGTCTTCACAAGATCCGTCAGCTCGGACTCAAGGTTCATCTATTTGAAGCCGGCTCATATCTCGGTGGAGTTTGGCACTGGAATAACTACCCAGGAGCTCGCGTTGACTCGGAGATTCCCTATTACCAATTCTCCATTCCCGAAGTCTGGCGAACTTGGAATTGGTCGGAGAGATTTCCCAGTGGGAAAGAGCTCAAGGCGTATTTCAAACACGTGGATAAAACTCTAAATCTTTCTCAGGATATCACCTACTCTGCCAACGTCGTGGAGGCACACTACGATGAATCTGCTGGAAAATGGACAGTGACCACCGAAAATGGCAACAAAGCAGTTTCTCAATACGTGATCTGCGCAACAGGTAGCTCTTTCATGGCCCATTACCCCAAGTTCAAGAACCTGGCCAACTTCAAAGGCAACCTTATTCACTCCACTAGGTGGCCGGGAAATACCCATATGGACAATAAAAGAGTTGCAGTTATTGGAGCTGGGGCGACGGCAATACAATGCACACAAGAGATAGCAAAAGTCGCGAGCCATCTCACAGTCTACATTCGCACGGCTAGCATTTCGTTGCCAATGTTCCAGCGTTCCCTCGGGAACCTTGAGCAGCGCATCAATAAGTCAACCTATCGGCAAATGTTTGCTTACTGCCGAAACACAAAATCTGGACTGGGATATGATACTGTGAGTGGATCAGTATTTGACCTGACAGAGGCTGAACGTGATGAGCTTTTTGAAGAACTCTGGAATCGAGGTGGATTTAATTTCAATCAGGCCAATTACCGGGATTTTTTGGTGGATCAGAAAGCCAATGAGTTGATGTACCAGTTTTGGGCGAGGAAGACTCGGCCAAGGTTGAAGAACCCCAAAAAGGCTGCTTTCCTCGTGCCGGAGAAGGTACCGTTCGCTTTCGGGACAAAGCGGAGCAGCCTTGAACAAGACTATTATGAATGCCTTGACCAAGACAATGTTGATGTCATTGACCTAAAAAGCAACGCAATCCAAGAGTTCACCGAGAAGGGTATAATCTGTCAAGACGGACTCGAGCGTGAGTTTGATATAGTTGTGATGGCTACAGGTTTCGACGCAATGACAGGAAGTCTGACAAATATGAATATTCATGGTCGCGATGGTTTGACCTTTCGACAACGATGGAAGGATGGGGTTTTCACCCACTTGGGCCTCTGCAGCAACGGCTGCCCGAATATGTTCATGATATATGGACCCCAAGGTCTGTTTTTGGGCCTTAATATTGATTAAGCTACCATGGACTAAACGATACAATAGCTCCTACCGCATTCACGAATGGTCCGGTTTTCATTGAGGTTCAGGTTGATATGGTCATCGATCTACTCAAGAAGCTTCGGAATGACGGCATCAAGTCGATCGAAGCGCAGCGAGATGCTGAGGAGCGATGGAAAGCAGCGATTCAAGAAGCCAACAGTAAGACATTATTGCCGCTAACAGATTCGTGGTATATGGGTGCCAATGTGCCGGGGAAACCACGAGAACAGTTGAACTACTTGGGGGGCATTGCAGAATATGAGCGTGAATGCCGCCTGGCTTTGAAGACTTTTGAGGGGTTTAAGGTAATCTATCAGTAGTAATATGGCGCAGCAGGATATTAGTTGAGTATAGTTACTGCCCGACTCCGACTATATTTACTGTACCCCATAGTTGGCTTTTCTTTCAGGAAGCATCGACTACAAATCCACTTAGCTGCCCGAAGAATCGAATTTTCCAGTAAAGAGATAGGATGGCCATAATTTGTGTCCCTATATGCTCCTTAATAGTTTACATTCACTCTCCACTACAGTTCTGGGCCTTGTCTGTTTCAACTTCAACACTTGCTCAACAATTACCTGCTATCTAAGAACCTCAATTTCCATTGCCTCATTTGCGTCTTTAAGGCCTGACTACAGTACTAATAGTTGCACTTTTCTTTTTTTATAAACGGCGGCCCCTGGATTGTATCACTGAACAGCATCACAAGTTGGGTTATTATCGTCTCAGGTAAGAGTGGTACATGAGAGCCGAAAGAACGGGATTCCAGTTTGTTCATTACCACTACAATTGGTTGGTAATCTATAACTTTTTCCCTCCAGCCATATCAACAATGGATTGTGCAGTGCGTAGCACAGTTGATTGCCACTCGTTTAGAAAGTCGCCTGATTGGTAGTCATCGTGATTTAGATCCATATGGCCGGAACTAAATTCCTCTCTTGGTACAACGCCAACGGCTCGTCCTAGGACACAAATGACATTAATATATTTGTAAGAGAATAGTAGAGTCGGCTCACCGTTGATATTCCTTTCCGATGCAATTCTCAGCATAGCATTTACACAGTCGTCAACCGTAGCGAACTTTACGCCCTCCCCTTGCAAATAGGCAATGATCTCATCAGAGAGAATAGGAGTTCTGACATACCTGCCAATCATTAGACTTTAAACAACGTTGTATTATCTACTCATGGTGGCTTACCAGGGTGCCACTAAGTTGACCCGAATTCCCTCTTTCCAGGCTGTGCGACGGAGGTTCCGCATCAGTCCCCGAGCACCCCACTTTGATACATTATACTGAGGTGATCCTGGCTGATCAGCGTAAGAGGCGATGCTGCCTTTAAGAATTAGACACCGATCACGTGAGGTGCCCTGAGGCTGTCGTCTAAAGTAGTGCAGTGCCAATTTTGTTGTATACAACATTCCAAAAAGATTGATATCAAGGATTCTTAGATTTGGCTTCTGCGGTTCGTGATCCGGATCTGTGGCAAGGTCAGGAAACTATCTGAGAAGCTCATAGGGAATATTATTGCAGTTTAGATGGACGCACCTTGGAAAGTGAATATGTCATCCGATCCAACAACACCCGCATTTGCAATCACCACATCACATGATTTAAAAGGCGAATTTTGGACAGCGGCTTCGAATACAGAGACCTGATCTTCCCAATTGCGTACGTCGCACTTTACAAATTGAGCACTTAACTTATGATTAGATCGCGTGGAAAAAAGGTTAAAAAATATCATGGCTAGGGAGTATACTTAGAAAGCTCGCGAACTGTCTGCTTGCCAGCGACTTCGTCGAAATCTGCGATTGTAACATACGCACTAAAATGTGTCAACTGGTATCAGCCGTTTTGGTATTGGTTGGGTAGCGGGTGAAGATGGCGTTGACGAACCCAGCTCTAACAAAACCTTCAACATAGGCTCTCCCAAGCCCGCCGGCCCCTATGTATACTTGTGTATCAGAAAAACGCTACTTTTAGAAAACAAAATATGCTACGTACCTCCGGTAATAATGACCGATTTGCCCGCAAGGCTGTGTAGGTTCAGAGGTGAAGTGGTGTTCACCAGGACATCTCCCTGATATTCGGGAACATGACCCATAGGCTGCTGAGAATCCATGATGACTTTTTTGAAACTGCGTAACTTTAGAAGATCAGTGAAATGTGAATAGTATCTGTGTTTGTTGTCCTGCATTATAGGGACTCATCTCGGTAATTACCGACGACCATGTGTTCTTCTGTCGGCCTCGGCATAGATATGTCTGAGCGAAATGAGGCAAAACTCTACGCTTCTCCGCAAGACAACCGAGCCAGCCGGAGATACGTGCCGAGAGGTATGCAGTGTTGGCCGTCTCTCAGCTTTGGCAGTTGAATCACACTCTTTTCTATTAGTAGACGAGACCTGTCTAGAACTTCGCACACTTGTAATGTTTCTCAACACCCCACGCAGTCCATCCAGGTTTTGTCTCTTTTTTCTTTCGTATTCGTACAGCATAACAACGTCATGCGTTTTGCTCACCTATCAGATCCAAATCCCGAGTGGGAAATGGTTGCAGAGAAGCAAAAGAAAATCGACCAAAGCATGGAAGCTGTATACAAACTCCCACTGGAAGAGTTCAGAAAGATGCCATACCAGCCACCCCGATTACCAACGAATGCCCCACAACCCGAACAGGACTTGACCATCTCGGAATGCCAAGTTGCTGTCAGAGATGGCACCAAAATAATGGTTCGCATCTATCGTCCTTTGCGTGTGTCCGGAAATCATGTTTTGTTTTTCAATGTCCATGGAGGAGGTAACGATAATGAAGCCAAATCGCGTCGGAATGGCAAATGTTAACTGCGGGCACTAGGCTGGACTGTGGGCAGTCCGCAGACGGAAGAGGGCCAGAACCGTTTCATTACTGTCAAGAACAGAGCCGTTGTTGTTAGCGTGGATTATCGACGGTACAGTTTTTTCTATGGCCTTTTTTACGCAAGGGTTGAATGTGCCTGATCCTCTTGAGAAGAGCCCCCGAATTCCCCTTTCCATATGCTTTGAATGATTCCATTGATGTGTTCAAATGGGTACGTTGGTTTTGGTTTACCGACTCACCACAAACAACAAGTTAACTTGAGCGCAATCGAGCTAGGCTATTGATTGTTGATGGCACAAGTAGGTACGATCGAACGCAAAGACACTTGGAGGGGATCCAACGAGAATCATTGTTGGGGGCGGCAGCGCAGGAGCCAATGTGGTAGGCAGATTGGTTAGTGTTAGAATGTATGAAATGCGGCTGATGATAGCGATCACAGGCAACGGTGTTGGCGCAGATGATGATACGGGACGAGAAGGAGCCGGGCCTCCTGGGCCAGATTCTGAACATTCCCGTAACATGCCACCCAGATCATTTTCCGCATGGGCAGTACGAGGGCCATTCGTTTGAACAGAATGCGCTTGCGCCCATTGTCAGCGCGCACAGGATGCGGGTTTTCTGGAACAACTACTTGCCCAGCGCCGAAGCACACGAATGGAGCAGTCCGCTGCTATCGACATCATTGGCAGATCTGCCCCCAACGCGTGAGTTGAGTTGAGCTGCAGAGAACGATTGACAATGGGAGGTGATGGCTGATGGCTGACTGCTAGGGATGCCACCAGTTATTCAGGTTGCGGGGCTGGACCCTTTGAGGGACGAAGGCATTGCCTATGCAGAAGCATTGAGGGCAAACGGGTGAGAGCTCCATGTACATAGGCACTTGGCTGTGCCAGTCGATTTGCCAGGCACTCAGGTACTGACCAAAAGGCTGTTACGCCATCAAGGGTAGACGTCACGCTCAAGATGTATGCGGGCATGCCACATGCATTCTATATTTACCCTGAACTGAAGTCGTCGGGGGAGTATTTTGAAACAATGGTTCAATGGATCAACCAGCTCGTCAGGGCGACCAGCTAGATGATGGATAGTTATCTCAATATGCTACGTATGGTGGTAGCCTTGGACTGGCTTTGGGCTGTTCTTGTGGAAGGAAAGAATAACTATCTATCTAGACAATAATAAATATAATAATAACTATATTAATAATCATAGTAATAATAATAGCAACAACAACAAGCGGCATGCCGACGTTCTAGGCCGATCCTATGTCGACGCCGAGGTTAGGCTGGTTGTTGGTCCAATTCCCCCCGCACTTGGTTGGAGAATAGCCAAGATGGCCTCAGGTGTTGCGTCATGGGAATTGTTTTGTGTTTCCAATTTGCAACACCACACACTTGCCGCGCTCTGGACGTTGATCCCTCTAGATATCATCTATCAAGCCCTCCATGCAGGCTTGCGACCGTTGTCATGCTCGCAAAACCCGATGTGACCGCCGTATCCCGCTCTGTGGCGCCTGTGAGAAGGCTGGCACGCAGTGTCTTCATACCGACAAGCTGCGCAAGAGAAACGTACCGCGCGGCTATATTGACAGCATGGAGACTCGGGTGCAGGAACTGACGAGAGAGAATGCCAGGCTCCATCTCCAGCTCCAGCTCCAGCTTCAGCTTCAGCGCACCCCAGTCCCGGCGGCAACAAATCCAAGTCCCTTGTCGGAAGCGGATTTGTCTCAGCCTCAACCTCAACATGCACCACCGGACAGCGCCAACCACGACAGTTCGCGTGATAGCCATGGTAGCCTCCAGGATAACGTCTTTGCCCGCGAGTTGGGATTCCTATCCCTGGCTGCCACTGGCGAGACGCGATATCTCGGCTCGGGATGCGGCATGAGCCTCGCCAACCTCATCGGCAGCGTTATCAGCGCCCAAAGCGGAATGTCTCTGCCTGTACAGCCTTCAGTGTCTGACGGCCCTGTTCTGAGCAGACCTCCGACGCCTCCTGCCACAGATTGCCATCTCCCGCCGCTCGCTGATGCCGAAACGCTCATCCAAGCCTACTTCGAGCACACCCACATTACCTTTCCTTTGTTGCACGAGCCGAGCTTCATGGAAACCGTTGACAAGGCATATGGCGAGCTAGGCTTCTACGATTCGCATCCATTCGAGGCCTTCACCATTGATATGGTCCTCGCCATTGGGAGTTCCAACTTCAATAGACTTGAATCGTCGACAAAACCATCGGCTCATTACGCCAGAGCGCAGGCTAAAGCCCAGCAAATCATGACCATGGACGGGCTGAAGATTTTAAGAGCCATCCTGCTCATCTCGCATCATGCAACCTTTAGCAATCTTGGAGACACCAGCGCAAGCATATGGCATCTGGTTGGGATTGGAGCTCGATTGTGCTTTGAGCAAGGGCTGCACCTGGAACAAGGGTGTTTGACCGGAGGCGTACGGAACTTTTCGCATGGGCCCGATACTGTGGTGCTCGAGGAGGAGATGAAAAAACGGTGCTTTTGGTGTTTATACAACTTGGACAGGTGAGCTGTGGGACCATTATATGCCATCTTGGGTGTGTTTGCAGTAGCTAATTTGGGACACCACACCACAGAGTCGTCAGTTTTACGCTCGGGAGACCACTAATAATTCGGGACGAAGAGATTGATGTTTCATTGCCCTCTCATCTGGCAGATAAAGAACTGTCTGCTGACCAGCCGGTCCGTCTTCCTACTAGTCCTGCCAGCTTGCGGCAAACCCCTTTCTTGCACTTGATCAGAATAAGGCGCCTTTCAGGGCAGATACTCAACATCTTTCACAACTCTAGACAGAGCCTTCATATCGCCCTAGAAGAAAAAAAGCGAATACGCCAGCAGTTCCATCAACAGCTTCTCGCTTGGAAAGAGGACACGAAAAATCTTGACCTAGCCCAAGGAGGGACCAATAAAAAAAATGTTTCAAGCTTTCTAACAAAAGAGTGGTATGATGCCGTTTACCATAATGCCATACTCCTGCTCTACAGACCTTCACCGTATCTTCCTCACCCCACAATGGTGTTAGGACCTGAGGGTGAAGAAGCCGAGTTGACGATATTGTTCAATTCCGCCAAGGCTTCTATAGAGTCATACAGTGCTCTTCGGGACAAGAGGAGGCTCAACCACTCTTGGATCACCCTCCATGGAGTCTTCCTTGCTGGAGTGGCTTACATTTATTGTGTTGGAAGACTGCTTCGCGACCCCGCACATGACAAGCCGACACTAGATCTTATAAGCATTATCGAAGTCACACGCGCTTGTTCGAATATTTTGGTGGCTATTTGTGAACGTTGGAATGTCTCGAGACGCTCATGCGACTTATTTAACAAGTTAAGCAATGCAGTCATCATGGATGCATTGGATGCTACATCAAGGTCGCGAAGCAATGGGCAAGACTACCAACATCCGACCAGTTCTTCGAATTGGGATCAAGCATCTGAGATGGGATGTAACTCACCACTGGAGCAAGGTAGTCTAGGGGCGACGCCACAGCTTGATCAAATTCTCGATATGGATGAATTTCGACACTATGCTTCGACGCTCGGCCCGGCAAATATGCAGGAGTCTCCTTTCCCAGGCCAATTCCTCTTAAATTCCCCCCGTGATTGGTTATATGAGACGCCGTTTAGTGAACATGGCACTTTCGATTCATCAATATAAATCAACGCGACACGGGTGCGGGTGAATCAGCCACATGGTTTACTATGGAACAATGGGCTTTTAGCTGAAGCTGCGGGTTTCGCAAAGATTTGCTTCCCCCGTTTGTGGTTAGACTATGACTTTCCCTGACAAAAGCATATTCATTTATAATGACCCCTTAATATTCGTTCACATTCCCGCAGCACTTTCCCACTCCTCGGTCCTTTCGGATAGCGCTCTTGACCGTCCTAGAGCTTGCTGCTGCAATTGAGCAAGGTCTCTTGGTCAGAAGGAAGATTCCGAAACCACCTGTACAGCGCTAAAGCTTCTGGATTTGCAACAGTCCCGCTGACTGCTATGTCTCTGCCGCAAACAACATGCTTGACATTGATCTCGCACTTTTTCCCATTCGTGGTATACGGAATGTCCGCAATCTCAAAAATATATGCTGGAACGTGTCGGGAAGTATACTTCTGACGAATGGCATTTTTCAGTCTTTGCTCAAGTTCAGTGGTGAAACTTGAATCATCATTCATCACGACAAAAAGCAGCACCCGCTCGTTCGCATCGTTTCCTCGCTGTTGTCCAATGCAGATGCTATCTTTGATCTCGGGAAAAGTTTCTGTTACGGCATAAATTTCCGCAGAACCAAATCGCACACCTGAAGGGTTCAGGACTCCGTCACTGCAAAATGGTCAGCAGAATGTTTCCGTGTTATGCTTGCATTTGTGGGAGCAGAGAGAGGCGGGTGGAAGCACATACGATCTCCCTAACATGGCAATTCCTCCTGTATCATTGAACCGCTGCACTAAATCGCCCTGATACCACACTCCAGGCCCAAAGCGTGTAAAGTAGGAAGATTCGTACTTTTCGATACCGCCGTTCCCAAGAAATGTCAATGGCTGACTTGGGAACGGTTTTGTACACACAAGTTCGCCAATAGCGCCCGAGTGCTCAATCGAGATTGGCTCTGTCTGTGCCGCGTCTAGAATATCCACTGCCATCCCAAGTGCTTTCACCTGAATTTCTCCAGCATATACAGGCAGGATTGGTGTGCCGCCAACGACTTGAGTTGTTCCTGTTAGCAGCCGTATTCCTCCGTATCGCGAGAACGAATAATGGTCACCTACACGAGCCGGCGATATCGGTACCTCCACTCATTGAGATGAGTTGCGCATGGGGTGGAAATGCCTCATGGTAGAACCATTCCGAGAGCTTAGCAGATAAAACAGCACCAGTCGACGTCAGGATCCTCAACTTGTTCAAATTGAACTGCTTTCGAGGTACAATTCCGCGATTTTTGATATCTGTTAAATATCGAGGTGACGTGCCAAATACGGTCACACTAGTATGCGTTCACCTGGTCAGCACACACTCTGTATTACCACTTTTACGGGGCATCATTCTTACCCAACATCCTGGGCAAGTTGCAACAGTACAGTGGGAGAAGGATGGAACGGAGAACCGTCGTAGAGCAGCAGCGAGCTGCCGACTCCCAGATTCAGGAAATTCAAGACCCACATCACCCATGACGTCTATCTTGTGTTAGCAAACTTACTGTATGTGTCTACTAAATCTCATCGATTATGGACGAAATCCTACTGTACCGTTGTGTACTGGAACACGACATCATTCTGGCGAAGATCGTGTTGGAGAATCGAATCAGTCCGTGCCTTGAGAGCGGCACCCTAGGGATACTGTGTTAACCTGATTGTTGCCAGTACCTATGGTGCCTTAGATTTTAGTAGACTTACTCCTGCGGAATGCACGATACATTTAGGTTTTCCTGTCTGTCGCTCTTTAGTCAGTGATGAGCCTTCCGAATACTATCATCTGTCGAATTAAAATAATCGGGGTAAATACAAACGTACAGTACCAGAAGAGTAGAGAATGAAGGCTGGGTGAGAAAATGGCACAAGTCGAAAATCCAAAGGGCGGCCACAAGCACGGCGCAGGAAAGTTTCAAGTGAGCACCCACACTGAATAGCTGGCCACTCTACTTCCAGCTTGCAATACGGGACTATGACCACGTCCTGAAGCACTGAATCTTGTCCGGTCATGGCTTTAGACCACTCGGCAATGCGGCTTTGCAGCGGGATGAGTTTTCCCGCGTACACATAGCCGTCGTCGGCAAAGATGAGTTTGGGGTGGACCTGCGCGTAACGGTCGACGATGGCTTCAGATCCCAGGTCTGGCGATGAAGAAGACCAAACAGCGCCAATGGATAAGGTCGCAAGACAAATACAAACGGCGTAGACAGAATTTGAGATGACGGCAGCGATGACATCGCCCGACTCAACGCCAGAACTCAGCATTGCATCTCGAATTTGTGCAACATCACGGCGAAGTTCTCCCCAGGTGATTCGAGATACCTCTGTTGCACTCTCTTGGGAGAAACAAATTGCCACGTCTTTGTCTTTGTGACTGCGTAAGATGAGTTCGGCAATGTTGAGCGTACAGTGGGGAAAAAACTGCGGCGGGGGGAATAGGACCCCGTCTTCAATGGCCTTTTACCATACCACATTAGCTTCTGCATTTCACTCGTTGCATTTATGTGAGGACTGACCTGGGAACTTAACGCGCAGCCTACGTCGTTTACGCCAGGGGACAATTCGAGCCACAGGTAGGCGTCTTCCCAAAAGTGCGACAGCGTCTTCTCACTTACAGACCATTCATGAAGATCTCTGTATGTCTGGATCTGCATATTACGCTTCTGATTGACATGGCTGATGAACTTGGCGATATTCGTTTCACTTGGGGCAGATGCCGTCCATAAGGCTTTCTTTGGTAAATTCATATCTGAAAATGCTTCAGCTATTGCAAACGCCTGTTGGAACGCACTGAAACTGCTACCTGCGGGGGTGGAATGATATTGCTTGGATGGGGGCGAGCGAAGACCTTTACCTATGGTACCATTGTTCCCGGGCCTAGGAGACCCATTTCCTTGACATACTATAGCCGAACTGTTCGGAAATTAATTGAAGCCGTTAGATCGAGCTCTTCAAACTCCTTTGGTCTAAGGAAATCCGACGCGGAAAAGACCTCGGCGAAGACCGAATGTCTTCGGCAACACCACGGCCACAGGCCCGAAGGGTGGCTCCTAACCCCACAAGCCAGGCAGATATACCATACCGAGAGTATGCTTCCCAACGTATAGAAACACAGCCAAAGATCAATAGGGTGTGTTATAACCGGATCTTTGCGCTTTTCACTGCTTTGATTGTACACAAACTCGCACACGCCATACCATAGATAGACCTTGAATCTGTCACAAAATCCACCCATGACTCCGAGACGTCCAATAGTTATTGGCAATGTTGCCGGCGCTATGGAAGATTGCCCCCATGCAATGTAGGTCTAGAAGCACTCAGCCACCCAGCTCCTTCGTCGCTTACAGTACGATGCCTGTATGATCCGCTCACTTCCCATCCAGGCTGCGCCAAGTTTCTGATGGTCAATTCGATGCAATTGTTGGCGACTGGCTCTCCGAGTTGAACATCGCGTGGAACGCTATTCGCAAGTATGATGACCCTACCAAGGGATATGAAGTGGGCTTTCTGGAGCAGCTCGATGAATCCATCGATGTGATTGCCGAGAAGAAGATCAAAGTGGTAGCTAATGCCGGAGCATTGAACACACCAATGTGTACGAAGAAAGTGAAAGAGATCTGCAAAAGTCACGGTCATCATCATCTAAAAGTAGCATACGTCGAAGGGGATGATGTTTCCGATATTCTCAGGAACGGCGCCAATCAACACGAGTTGGGTGGTATCGTTCATCTTGATGATCCACAACGTACCCTTGAGAGCTGGGGAAAGGAACCCCTCTGCGGAGTGGCTTATTTTGGGGCTTGGGGTATTGTCAAAGCTCTCCAGGGGGGTGCAGATCTAGTCATTTGCGGCCGAGTCACGGATGCCAGCCCTGTTATTGCTCTAAGCGCATGGTGGCATGGCTGGCCGCAAGACGCCTGGGATGAATTGGCCGGGGCTTTAGTCGCAGGCCGTATGTATCATTCTCTTTTTTGTACACATGAGTATTCCAATCCATGAAATTTTCGAGCTGACATATGGGTATATGGCCAGATCTAATTGAATGCGGCCCCTATGTTACCGGGGCAAACTTCTCTGGGGTCCGACCACACCTCACTGGTTTAGTTGACCTTTCTTTCCCTATTGCTGAGATCTCTCATGATGGATCTAGCATCGTCACCAAGAATCCAAAGCATGCAGGATTTGTAAATGAACTCAACGTCCGGGCTCAGTTTCTCTACGAAATCCAAGGCACCCAGTACATAAATCCCGATGTCTCTGCGGACATCAAAGACATAGCAATCGTCAACACAGACCAACAAGACCGTGTGTCAGTTTCTGGAGCTCGTGGTAACCCTCCACCGCCTAACACCAAGGTAATTGTGGTGGCAATTGGCGGATACCAAGCTGAGACGACATTCTACATGAATGGCCTTGATCTGGATGCGAAGGAGCGCTTCATGAGGCAGCAGATACATCATGCGTTCAAAAATTCAAATCTCATTCATCTATCCATCGAGCGATACGGATCCGCCATACCGAATTCTAGCAATCAAGCATCGGGCACCGTGTCCATCAGGGTCCTTGTCAAAGCAGAAAAGAAAGAAGACATTAGTGAAGATGTATTCCGCAAGAAGATATATGCCCTACGGATGCAGTTTTATGCAGGTAAAGTGTCCCGAACTGTTTGCCTTTCGTGGAAGAGAGTAGAGACTGACCAGTGTTTCCACCGTCAAGGATACCATATGTCACTTGACTTTCGCACAATGTCCCCGAAAATGTTTATGGAGTTGTTTCCAGGACTTATACGATACGACTCACTATGTCATCGTGTTGTAATTGACGACCGAATTATCGATATCAAGCACTATGGGAATACAGCACCAGCGCCCACGAAGCGGCCAAGCTTGGAAACAGAAAGTCCGACAGACCTTGCTGAGTTTGGTTTCACCAGCCATGTACCACTAGGAGCAGTAGCTCATGCTCGTTCAGGCGACAAGGGTGACAATTGTAATGTAGGCTTCTACGTGCGATCGGCAGAAGAGTTCAAGTGGCTACAGTCGTACTTGACGATTCCTCGCATCAAAGATCTTTTGGAGGAGGACTACAACGACTCCATCTCGGTAGAGAGGTGCGAATTTCCTCGAATTTGGGCGGTCCATTTCCGCTTTCTGAATTTTCTTGGGGGTGGTGCGGCTAGCAGTACCAGGATTGATATGCTGGGCAAAGGCGTGGCTGAGTATCTACGAAGCAAATTTGTCGATATCCCTGCGAAGTTCCTCAGCAATCCCATTTCCATGGGATAGCGTGTTTACTATTACTAAAATAATCATAGACTACCTAGTGCTGTTCACTACGCTCGCTCATTGCTTCCCGTGACGTATTCAGAGTGAGGCTTCCTGTATATTGATTTGATGTATTCTGTCATAAATAGTGTTTATCAGCAAGACTTCCCCTTCCCCCCCCCTCCTCCCAAATGACTGTTGCTGCTCAACTTTAACTATACACATTTCCACGTGCAAGCAGCAGCAGCAGCAGCAATGTTGCTCTAGAAGGATGAGAATTGCAAGCAACGACCCATTTCACTCTGATTGCCGAGGTCCGAGACGACAAGGCATAATCCCAAATACTAAACATTAGCCAGGTTTATATGGCAAAGAAGTAGCCAAGCTGCACCAAAGAAGCTAGAAGTATTTTCGGGAAGCTGTCCGAAACATCCACTCTAGGTCTAGCCTAATGCACTCCACATCGGCCTTCACCGAGCCGCTTCCTTGGCTTATGTACCCCAGATGGATCCGCATTTCGTTTCCCTAGGGCTTGCATGTTTGGAGCCGGGAATTGCATCATCATCGTTTGTCTAGATGTTTGCGATACCATCTTCTTTTTTGAAGTGCTACAAGCCAAACAAAGATGGTAGACCGACATCGAAGTTCACCCACAGCAGGCCCGTTACAACGTGCGGCAGTGGCCTGCAGGAATTGTCGTCTGCGTAAAGTCAAGGCAAGCCGTCAATTTCTTGGCCGAACCTTGGATACCTCTAATGCTGAGTACCGTAGTGCGATGCGCAATCCTCCGCCTCGAAAGGGGGATGCACCCCATGCCGACGAGCCGGACAGGAATGTCTGCTAAACCCTCTCTCCGATGGAAGAAGGTTTGTACCTTCTGATGTATAAGGCATGCTTCGACAGCTTGCTGACCGCAGGTGGTAGATCTGTCAGCGTCAAGTTGGTCAACAAACTTCAACAGCGTATCGAATCTCTTGAGGCTCTCAATCAGCAGGCTATTGGTCGATTACCGGTAGAATGGAGACCCAACGAAGACCGAAACAGCTCTCGTGGAGAAATCTGTGTAAATACCCGCGGTCAGAGGTATGATTTAGCACATATTGAGCCGTATCGAGATATCTTGCCCATCTCTACCTCTCTCTCTCTCTTTCGCTCCTCGTTTAGGACAATAATTAACAGGCTACAAGTAATATACAGAGTGATGGAGCTGCAACTCTAGATAATGATCACCCGGATCCAGGTCCATCTAGAGCTCTTGATGATTCTTGCCAGAATCCGCCCGCTTCGACAGTGGTCCCCGTGAGATCTCCACATCAAATTGACGGCGACTATCCAAGTTATTTTGGCGCTACATGCCACCCTCATGTCGTGTCACCCGAGCGGGAGTCACATTCGAGCTTTTCCAATGATATTGATATTAGCACTATCGAACTCGACGCAGATGCTCCTCGTTTGCGAAATCAGCTTTTCCGCTCCTTCTTCAGATACCAGAGGCTCTGGGTTGATATAGTGGATAAAGAGACGTTCTTGCTCCATCAAGGAGAAAACAATGATTCACGGTGGTTCTCTAAGTTTTTGGAAAATGCCATGTTGGCATGTAGCACGCGGCTAAGCACATCCAAGTCTGTACGCGCATTAGGCCCCAAATTCTGTGAGCGAGCGAAAGGCGAAGTTTTGCGAGCTATGTCTGATCCAACTCCGGCAAACTTGCAAGGGTTCTTACTTCTGAGTGAGTACGAAGTAAGTCATGGAAATGACCGCCCAGGCTGGATGTTCTGTGGTGAGTTTAACAAAAAACTCTTCCCTGCCGTCATCTCCACTAACTGGCAAAGGTGCGGCCTGTCGAATGTTATCCGATCTGGGCTTGCATGAGCTTGCAGGTGTTCTGCACTCTCCCGGCCTGCCTCAAGAGCCTACTAAGGAGAGTAACCTCGCGTACGCACTGCTGTCCGCATGCATCGTTTATGAGGGAGTTTGGGCCCTATATCTAGGTCGACCAAGCTCCATACCACCATCCATGATGAACAAGGCGGCTTTGCGGTATCAACAGGGACAGAAGTCGGATTCCCGATGGCTCAATGCTTGGTTGGGGCTCAGTATGCCAATGGCTCAAGTGACACAGGTGCTCAATGAAGACAACATGAGCAGTTCTGAAAGATATGATGCCCTACTCAAGCTTTCCAAAGAGATTGAGACATGGCACAAAGACCTCCCGCCTGAACTTGGATGCAATGATGATAGCCTGACTAATATGGATCCTGCTGGATATGGCTTACAAATTCAGTATTACAAAGTACAAATACTCCTGCGACAAGCACTGGCTAAATCCTCAAATGCTAGAAAGCGTCGGCACTCTCAAATCACAAACGACACTGTTTCTGCATCACTAAATGACTCAAGCCTCCTCACATACGAGTACGCGATAAAAATTGCACGACTTGTAACTACCTATCGGGAAGCTTTTGGTGTAGAGAAGGTCCCTTCAATTATGCTCGATTCTGCAGTCGTTGCAGCAACTTCCATGATACATCATCTCAACAAAGTGGACAATGTCAACGACCCGCAAAATCGGGCGACTTGGCTTCATCAACTCATGAAGAGTATGGAACTGGTGCAGCCGCATTTCCCAATCGTCGGGCGTATGCTCGAATCATTGAAGCAGATTGGTGGGAGCGGGTCAATCTCTGACTTATTTGTTTGCGCACCCCGAAGTTCAACAGATATCGCCACCTGCGATTTACCACGAATTGCAGCTACCGATTTCAATACCCAAACATACATTGCTTCTCCTCATACAGCCAATCACGCTAATCCGGAAAAGATATGGGATTTTTCTGAGGCCGATTTTGCTTCACAAGCATTTTTGCCAGTTGGTTTCGGCGATGCTTTTTTCAACTTATCAACATCCGAAGCAATGCTTTCTTTGGCAGATCAATAACTGTAGTATCTGATCTATAAGTCATACTCGGGGCATGGTGTCATTTATCTATCCAACATCTACAACGTACCTCTATCGCCCTACAACCTATTATGTGGTATCCAATTATTAAACAACAGCTTAAAATTAACTACCTCCATTCGATTATTCATATGTATTCCTAACTATATAACCGTCCCTCTGAGCCTTGTAGGCAAGTCACATTATTTTACCTGCGCAATATCTCCACTTATTTAATTTGAGGATGCGCGGTTTTAATCAAGACGCGAGATAAAAATTTCAGTGATAATATAAATGCTATATCTTCACTTTTAGCTAATCACCAAAACTAATATTTTGGATTCCTATGAGAAGTCAATAGATAATGAAGAATTAGAGTCAAGACCAAAATGATTCTCATAAATGACCCTGAAGAAGGAATAGAGATATCCTTCTCAAGTTAGCAGCTTTTTTCTTCCACTTAATTACCCGTTTCTTTTAAAAGAAACCTTTGTCAGCTTTCAGCCTCAATCTACACTACTCTTCGCGATAGCTTTAATATATAGATGGTTCCCATCAATACCGGCTTCGAAGGCTGCCACATCGTGAAAGAAATTACAGTAGTCTGTGTTTTTCTTCCAATTATTCTAATAATGCGATAAAGCTAACTGCTGTGTATTGGCCGGTGTTTAATGCTTTTCCCACATCTTGAAGACACAAATATCGAAGGGTCTGTAAACAACTGTTACGTTCGACGAACTTGGTCTAGAAATTTAAAGAATCAGAATAGGATCAAAATGATGTCACCTGAATATGGCGTGCGTGCATTTCGAATTTCGGCAATTGGGATACAGTTTTAGCGCCACCGTTTGACGAGTTGAAGACAATGAAAACTTTCTTCAATTGAGTATTTAAAGGAGAAATTTGTCTCATTTGCTGATTCTTCACAATCCGGAATCATTAGATGTAAAGATGTCAGAAGCTGTTTTAGATTGGTTCGTAAGCTTTTGCAGTGCAAAGGAACATGTGAGTTTTATTTATCGATCTTGCGAATCTCCATAAAAAAAATAGCATGCAAACATGAAAATAAAAGTAGATGAAGGGCAAGTATGAACCACCATGCATATCCAGGGGACGTCTAGAAGCCTTCCTTGATTATGCTTTTCAAGTTCTTTTAGGTTCCAATTGAATCCATCGATAGGGCCAGATGAGTACAGCCAAAAGTGCATTCAGAAGTGCTCTGTCAATCTGAACCTCGGGAAAAGCAGGTTTTGGCCAATCTGGTTTCTCTCCAGTACCACACTCCTGAAGTTGTAGCACCAGGACCAGCGATGAGGTAACATAAAGCAAACAAGGCTGAAGTTTTCCTCACGTTGACTGTCGTGCGCCCCATACGTTTCAAGTCCCACGCAGCCATGCAAAGCCAACCATACGTGGCAACATGAAATCCCCAAAAGTCGGCCAGGAAAAGAGACCTGAGACCCTCACCGAGTGCTTTAGGCTGAGCACTGAAGTCTGGCCAGAAGACAGATGAAAAGCTCAAATTGGGAGATCGAACAATCGTTGCTATGCAGTGAACGTGCTGCAATATTCCCAGTATACCAGTGACAATGTAGAGCTTCCGAAGATGCGATATGTCCGGAAATGCCTTGTTGGCTACGAACGCGCTTTGCACGGAACCAGAAATTTTGGTATGTAAATATCCCACAGCGCTGACAATGAGCGGGACAAACATTGGAGAGGGCTGCCAAAGACTCTCGAAATTTTGCAAAGTATGTGGATCCTTCCATGGCAAGAACATTAGAATTGTCGGGAGTGCGTAGCCGATAATGACAGCCCACAGCAGAAATCGTGCATGTCGAATCTCCCGGTTGAGTGGCCACCAGTACGATTCTTTCTCGGATACATATGTGTAGACAGCGTAGTAGATAGGCATGTAGATTCCAACACCAGCGCTTTGGACTAATGTAAGCCAGATAGAAATGCTAGAAACGAGTAAGTAAAGTAACTAAGTAGTTTCCTGGAATACTCACAATGCTAGTGGTGTCAGCATGTTGCGTTTTCGATATGCCTCGGCAGTCCACACGGCGATGGGTTGGATGAGCATTCCCAAGAAGTATCGTTGTATAGTGCCGAAGTTTGGATCCCATTTCTTCAAGCCTGGCGTAAATACAGCGGCTAGGAAGACGAGATAGTCGTCTATGGGCTTGATTCCAATGTACTTGCGCTTCAGTGGAAACTCTGGGTCGAAGGTGAACTGGCCAGTTCTTATGATAGTCTCCAGTTGATCGCCCAATTGATAGTGTGCGGACCAGATCCACATCCCATAATGAACAAATCCAGCAACTACCAAGTAGAAAGCTATCATAAACCACTTCATACTACCTCTACCAGAAGGCATGATTAAGAGATCGTCCTTGTACGGCAGAAGTCTTGGTTTGGGGCTAGATTTCGGACTATCTAATTGTTCAGCGAACGGCATGTTACCTGAAAAGTTGAAAGTAACGTCTTCCTTATTGATTAGCGGCAGTATTTGAAAAGCTGCAAAGTGGTGCAGGGGGGTGTCGAGCGACTCGGACCGCTGCTGCTCGTGCGAAAAATCTTTGAGCGTAGTTACTCGTGCTTGCCGAGTTTCTTGAGTTATCGCAAAGACTCTCTCAATCTGCTTCAATGTGGGCTTCCCATGCTGTGAATTTGCAAGTGATTGTCGGAGATTATTGACCAGGACGGCTGCTGATTCGAGACATGCGTTGCCGCCATGTCCCCCAATGGGATGGAACTGTTATCATAAGTTAGTTAAACTGCGTTTCGTCGAAGTTGAACTCATGTACCTTATGTGCAGCGTCGCCAATCGTGATGATTCGCTGGAAGTACCATTTTCTAAAGACATACTCTTGCAAAGGCACCAGGGTGGATGAGATCTTCTGATTCAGAACCTCTTTGAACTTTAGAGTAGGGGTAATGTTGTCGTTGGCTCGTTGTGCTAACAATTTCTTCTCATCGTCTTTGGTGTAGCATGGAATATCGCTGCCATAGGCTCTACGCGCCAGTTTAAAGAAGTAGAACCAGTAGACGCGACCTCCTGGGCCTCCATTGACGACGTAAGATTCATGCTTCCGAAATACCGAGTTTAATGCACCAGGCTCGATACTATTACAGGGGTTCGAAATACCGAAAACGCATCCATAGTCGCAAGGGACCGCTGGGGAAGATTAATCAGTTGGCAAATTGATGGACCTGTAGATTAAAGACTTACAAGAAGGCTCGTCGTGTGGGATCCAGCCAGGTGACTTTTCGTTGGCAAGTTTCCACATTTCATTCCGCACTGAGCTGTGAATTCCATCTGCCCCAACCACAATGTCACCTTTATAAGAAGACCCATCGGATGTTTTGACAATTACCCCTTCGTTCGTTGTCTCAACTCGTTCGGCGCGTTTTTTGGTGAGAACTTTCGTTTTATCTCGAATATTGTCAAAAAGCACTTGGATGACCATTTGGCGATCTAGGAATGTAATGGGAAAGCTGTGCCTGCATGATGATGTTAGATGTAAAGTATTTGCGGCTAGTGGTCATTTTTGTGATATTACCTTTCAATCATAGACTGATTCATCCCGTAAAATTCGCGTATTATGTTCCCCTTTTGATCGCGAAAGTGGAATGAGTCTATGGGAGGGGAGAGCTCCGCGATCTTTTCATACAGGCCAAGTTGATCCAAAATCCTATTACCATTTGGCAGCATTCCAATACTTGCACCAACTTGCGGTGCAATGTCCGGATACGCTTCGAGGACAACAAAATCGATATCATAAAGTTGTAACATGTTGGCAAGCGCGAGACCAGTAATGCTGCCGCCCACTATCACTACCTTGAAGTCGCTTTTGCCCCCCATTTTGTTACTTGCTCGTTGGTAGTAGATGGTTAAACAGGATAGAAATAGTTGACCGCTGATGGGAGTATGTAAAATGTGCAGGAAAACCCGGCTGATACTTTAAGATTTTGAGGTCGACTCCTTCATTTGCCCATTTCTGTTTCAGTGAGGCTCGGCATATACTTCCGACAGTCCACGGAGACCCGAAGCTACTGTCTATGGCGAAACCAAACATGGAGTCATTTGCCGAGCATTCCCAGAGCTGAAAATTGTCGGGATTCTAGTTTCGGCCCGGCATCGCCGATGTCTTGTCGATTCCGTTGGTAGATTTCCGACAAGTGAAGAAGTACTATGGTATGTCCGAGACCTTAAGTCCGCGTTGCCTAGATAGCCCTTTTAACATAGCTATCTACCTATGTTAATAAAAAACAAATATCATCCCGGCAGAGTACAACAGGGTAGGCTTATCCAACCACCTGTCCTCACAATGGACAGTTTTCAACGCAAGACACTGGTTACGCGACGGCTACTCAAGTACACCTACTTCACATCCCCCCCAAAAGAACATACTCAACATGGCTTTCCGGTATTATTCTTCATTCACGGCTTTCCCGACTCGGCTCATCTTTGGTCGGATGTCATAGCAAGACTGGCAAATCTGCCCCACAAAATGATCGTACCTGATTGTTTGGGGTACGCAGGCACGGACAAACCGCAAGATACGACTGCCTACGCGTACAAAGACCAGGCCGATGACTTGGTAGATATTCTGCATCATGAGAATGTCAAGTCTACAATCTTAATTGGACATGATTGGGGTAGTGCTTTGGCGCAACGCACCTATCTCTACCACCGCGCGCTCATCAGCGGTATCATCCTTCTTAATACTGCTTACATTGTACCTTCGAAACAACCTTTTGACCTCGTGGCCGCCAACAGCTTTTCGCAAGAGACGTTTGGCTATCCCCAGTTTCCGTATTGGGAATTCTTCATTGCCCCCGATGCACACACAATCATAGACGACAATCTGGAGAAAATGTGGCAGGTCCTGCATGGCGACGTTGAACAATGGATGAAGAAGATGTTCTGCATCCCAAATGCTATGCGCAAATTTCTCACGAGCGAGGAGAATGTTCCGTTGAAATCATACGCCAGCCAGTCCAAGTGGAAAGACAGATTCTTGCAACAATTCAAAGCAGACGGGTTCGCTGCGACCTTACAGATGTACAAGGCAACAGCGTCAAACATACAATTCAAGTCGGACTCGATAATTGCAAATGATAGCCTTGTAATTGAGGTACCAGCCTTATTTGTTGCATGCACCGCAGATGCTGTCTGCCCACCCAAATGGATAGAAGAAGCTAAAGATCAAGGTCTAGTACCGGATCTGAAGGAGGTTTTTGTTGACTGTGCTCACTGGTCTCCAATGGAAAAACCGGATGAAATCGCAATGCACGTTAGAGAATTCGTCCTCGGTAGATTTCCGAGCAGGTGAACTCTTCCAATTATACTTGCTAGGTTTAAATCACTATTTTCCTCGGCGTTTAGTTTTGCGTTATGCCGTTAGCTACCTCAAGTAGAGAAAAGAGAGGAAAGAAAGGAAGGAAATGGAGGGTTAGAGCCAAAAAAAAAGGGGAAAGAGAAAAGTCAACAACTTTGATTCCCATGGTGAAATACAGGTAGAAAATTGACTTTGTCATTACAGTCGAGCTAAACTGCACTCATGTTAATTTGGCTGGCTGTAGAAGATAGCTTCGAAATATGGCATGTTTCAATAATGTAAAGCCGAAGTATTCTCTTAGGATCTTCTCGAGCTCTTGTAACGACTTATTGCATTAATTAACAGATATCCATCTAGGCAGCCATGTTTATCAGTACTGTTTTTGGTTCAGTAAATAATCGTAGAGCATACTCCCCAAACTCACGCCCAACACCACTCTGCTTCTTGCCCCCAAAAGGCGCTTGCAGACTTTGCAAACTGACACAATTAATGCCAACAACGCCCGACTCTAGTGCTGAAGACACACGTAGCGCTCGCGAAATGTCACGTGTGAAGACTCCTGACATCAGACCAAACTCAGTATCGTTGGCCGCCTTGATAACTTCTTCCTCGGATTCGAAAGTCTTAATGACACTGACAGGGCCAAAAATTTCGTCTCGGTAGATTTCGGCGTCGTCTTTTGGATTTAGGAATACGGTTGGCTGCATAAAGCAACCAGTGTCGCCATGTCGAGCACCACCGACAACCAGCTCTGCTTCAGATTTTCCTCGCTTTACCATGGCTTCAACGCGCTCAAGCTGTGACTGATCGACTAAAGGACCCATCTTAACGGCCAAATCTTGAGGATCGCCCATGTCACTGAAAGCCGCTTCCATCTTCTCTTTATACTCTCGGATGAACTGGTCTGCAATACTTTTCTGAACATAGATTCTCGAGGCTGCAACACACAGCTGACCACTTCGAGTCAGAATCGCATTAACAGTCCATGAAATGGCATTTTCAAGGTTTGCATCCTCGAAGACGACCGCCGGATTCTTTCCCCCGAGCTCAAGAGTGACTCGTTTGAGATTACTCTGGGCAGCGGCCTCTTGAATCTTCCTCCCTGTTGCAACCGAGCCGGTAAAACTAATCTTGCGGATTCGCATATGCTTGGCAAGTAGGGCGCCTGTAGATCCAGGACCTGTGATGACTTGGATAACCCCAGGAGGGAAGCCAGCCCTCTCAAAGAGGGGTGCAACGGCTAGGGTTCCGAGCGGTGTTTTTTCGCTGGGCTTCACAATCATCACATTCCCGGTAGCAAGTGCGGGTGCTACTTTCAGGAAAAAGGTCGCCAGAGGGGCATTGAAAGGATTGATAGCAGCGCAGACGCCAAGCGGCTCGTGTCGAACCAACTTGACAAAACCTGAAAGATGGCAATGTTAGCCACTCCCACAGTATGAGCGGTTATCGATTACCGTAGGTAAACTTACCATCGTCAGCTGGGTAGTAGTCTCCCTTCTGTTTGTCCGTCCATCCAGCATAATACAGCACGCAGTTTCTGATGTAGTTTTTCTCGCGAACTGGAGCCAACGAAACAGGAATTCCGGATGTCAGAGAGTCGAGCATTAGAATAGGCATAAGTTGCTCATCGAGCAACGAAACCAACTTAAGAAGGCACTCGGTCCGCTGCATAGCTGTGAATTGGCTCCATGGTCCATTAAAAGCCTTTTCGGCATACCGAACTGCGACCTCAATATCTGCTGGCCCAGCAATCGGGATGTTGTCAACAACGATGGAATTGTCTTTGGGGTTTTTGAGGCAGTATTCTTCCTGGGTCTGCGCCTGAACGAAGTGGCCGTTCAAGTATAACTTGCTGTAATGTCTCGGGTCCAAATCGGTACCATTTTTGACTGGGTTACCCTTCATTGTTGCTTTGTATGAGAGCAAATGAGCCGAGTCAAAAGTTGTTGTGATGCCGGTATGCTTGATGTTGATATTGTGCCTCGTTGCAAGATGTCAGGTATGTCGACCATAGGTAGGGTTTGGGGTTCGGGTTACAGCTTCACATCACACTCCACGCATCGGCTTACGGAAATCCAATCCGAAGCCAATCCCTTTGTGATGAAGTTGCTTCGGGTGAGGGCCGAAGGTTCGGCGATGACCGCCCCAAATCAATGTTGCCGCGGGCCGAGGGGGGCGAAAACCCGCTGATACATATCTTCCAGAATATAGCCAATGTCTTCGAAAACGACATGCACTGACTGGCTGATATTGTCTTTAAGCACCTAACATTATATTATGGCCGGCCTGATGGATGTATGGGCTTTGACTGAGTGGGACAAGCCTTTGCAAAAGATTCGCCAACCCATTCCCACTCCAAATGGGACCGAAGTCCTTATCAAAGTTACGCACGCTGGCGTCTGCCATTCGGATCTTCATACTGCGGAAGGATTCTACGAGATAGGAGGAGGAAAACGATTCTACGTAAAAGATCGCGGTATTCAGTTACCCATCGCATTGGGACACGAGATACTTGGTAAAGTGGCCGCAGTAGGTCCCGACGCTGGGACAAGGTTGATTACTGGTTCTCGATATATTGTATATCCATGGCTTGGGTGTGGCTCTTGTACGCGCTGCGGCCAGCAGCAGGACAATTTGTGCGCAGCGCAAAGGGGCCTTGGAACACTTCGCAATGGCGGCTTCGCCGAGTATGTGCTTGTCCCACATCCAAAGTATTTATTCGAACTAGGCAATGTCAATCCCTCAGTCGCCGCTACTTTTGGATGTTCTGGAATTACTGCCCTCAGCGCCGTCAGCAACGTTATGCCACTTCCGCCAGATGAGCCTGTGCTCCTCATTGGGGCGGGAGGCCTGGGACTCGCCGCGATATCAGTCCTGAAGTCATTCGGGCATAAATGCATCGTCGTGGCAGATATCAGCGGCGAGAGTCTGGCGGTGGCGGCGGCAGCTGGCGCAACAAAGACTGTTAGGATCACTGGTTCGTCCGCACCTGAGGCCATACTCGCTGCCACAAATGGGCCCGTCATTGCCGTCATCGATTTTGTCAACAACTCGGCCACGGCCGCCACAGTTAACGGCTTACTCGCTAAAGGCGCCAAATGGGTGCAAGTTGGAGTGATGGGAGGTTCGATTGAAATGTCATTGGTATCAAACATTTTTAAAGGATTGACCATTTATGCAAACATTACAGGAAATCTAGAACACCTGCGTCAACTTGTACAATTGGCAAACAAGGGGGATTTAGGCCCGATTCAAGTTACAGAGATGCCTTGGGATTCAGTGAACACCGCTATGGGCTTGCTCAAGGCAGGAAAAACAACTGGGCGGATTGTGTTAGTAAAAGAAAACTAAGCTAAATAAGTAATCTAAGTGTTCATAGGCAAATACATTTCACTGCAGCTTGTTTAGAATAAAACAGATATAGATTAAACTAATCCAACTAAAAATAAAAGACTAAATGAACTGATATATAGCAGAATGTGTTAAGAATAACGACGACACCTATAGGAATAAGGGAGGATTGGTAAAACTATGGATAAAGGATAAAAGTGACCTAGTAAAAGATGCTTCGTGGTATTGACCCCTAATCCTTTCTAATTAGGTAACCGCGTATCTTACCCTAAAAACGCGTATATATAACACGAATTAGATACTAATTCTCTCTTATTATAGTCTGGTATAGTACTAACTCCTAGTTTTTATACTTTTCACCACGTCGCAGCGTTCTCGACACGACCAGTTAGTCATATTCACCTTGCCAGTGACACTAGGCCATATGGACGCGATGCTCTGTGCTTGTATGCACATGTCATGAATGTGTTCTTCACAAAGTTGGAAGCTTGCCAAAAAAATCTATAGGTTCTTCGGGGGAAAGTAGTAGTATATTTTCTTTTGTCTCTATCTGAGTTGGGGTGTGTGGTGTATGTAAGGGTACCAAGACAAAGGAAAGGAAGGAAAGAAAGAAAGAAAAGAAAAGAAGAGTGTGGTGTAAGGAGAATCTTAGATGGGCGAGTAGGGGAGGGGATGGGTGTTGTATCTGACATACAGGAACAAGGAAAGAAAGAAAGGGATTAAATTGAAGGAATAAATATCCATATCCTCTAAGGAAACCCCACATCTCATAACCTGCGTAAGATATACATATGTACGAGTACAGTATATTGTGGCAGCCGAGCCATCCATCTCGCGAAGCCAGAACCCAAATCTCACCATGCAAATCCGAGCCCGAATCCTAAATTCTAAATATGAAAGTGAGTTCTCGAGTTCAGGCATTGTGATCGCTAGCCGGGCCTTGGTCATGTCTGGAGACGTCATGCTGAAGAAGGGTATTCGTTGGAATGGCTGAGAAGATTGGAATAGTTTCTAGGAGAGTGCTGATGCCGTGTAATAGAGAAACATAGCAGTAGGAAGGAAAAGAAACGAGAGGATGAGTGGTGCTAATACATTGCAATGCACCATATAACACCCATCCACCCAACTTGGGAAAGCCTACGGAATTCCAATCTCGGCCCGCGCGTATATTTTCCAGAAGGTGGGTAAGTTGTAGAGCAAGACCATCAAACTTGGATGGGCATACTTTGGCGCGCACTGATAATACTCGAGTCAAGACTCATGCATCTCCTCGTTGTCAGAATCAGAGTCAGTGTCAGAGTCGGAGTGGTGGTTGTCGAAAACGGCCCTTATCCTCCACTCCCTGCCATCAACGTATGCCTTGTATGCGACCATAGGGTTGTGCTTGCTGAGCGTGAGAGAGATTTTGGATCCGGCGGAAAGGGCGCCTATGCTGGTGGCGAAGCGGGCATACATCGCATTGGTAAAGCCCAGGTCCTCGTTGATGTTGACAGTGAAGGTGGGTTGTCGAACCTACCCATTTACCAGCCTACCCGCGATCGCCTTGCAATGGACACGGGGTGTTGGCTCTGGGTAGGTCGCACAAGCAATGGAACGAATGAAGAAAGCAAGATCTAGAACTTCAACAACGGAAAATGGTGTTATTAAATAGCAGTCGCTTGTAAGCGGCTCGGATGGGCCTTGTAGAAGGAGCAAGCCAGCTGCGTTAAGCGGAGATTTGTTCCATTCGTTAGTCGTCTAGAGCGGGGTACTCATGCATGTCAAATGAAAAGAAGCAAAAATAACTAATAGACGAGCCTTGTGGGAAGAAGTCTCCGTCGTACTGTTCTTTATTACCCCATACCGAAGTCCACAAGCACCAGAAATCTTAGCGGAAGTAGTTCGGGGTCGTCGCTTTTGCGATTAACCACGCCTCATCCAGTGCCTTGACGATATCGTCCGGTAGAGGTCCTTTCTCTAAATCCTTTAAATTGCCCTCTAGTTGCGCGAAGCTCGACACGCCGATAATAATACCGTCATTCCCACCTTTGACTCTCGTCCTAAGGTCGGAATGGTGCTGACACCACCGTAGTGCGATCTCTAAGAGGGTGAGCTTGTGCCTCTCAGCAACCGGTTCAATAAGACGCAGAGCCTCGAACGTCGCATCCTTGAAGTATCGCTCGCGGTACATGTTCCCCATGCGTGATGCTTCTTTGCCGAATCGACCGTCTTCCGGAACAATGTCCTTGGACTTAATCTTGCCAGAGAAGATGCCACCAGCTAGAGGGTTGTAGATCACGATGTAAATCTTGTATTGACGGCAGCATGAGATGAGTCAGGTTCAATCCCGCGCGCTAAGTGACGGTTGGTATTCGAACAAGGCACCACTGTCGGTACTTGAGCACGAGCACTCACTGATGGCGTTGTACATGGCTTGGTATATCGAGGGCCTCACCCACTTCCTCTCGTTGCATATGTTCCACACTTCGGCCACCTCCCAAGCAGCGAAGTTGCTCAACCCAAGCTGCACGAATTTGCCCGCCTTGTGCATCTCATTAACGGCGCCAAGCGTCTCTTCAAACGGCACAGAATGATCAGGCGTGTGCAAGTAAAAGATGTCGACCTGGTCGGTCCCAAGCTCCTTCAAACTTGTGGAAGCAACTTCCTTTAGCTTCTCAGGCTTGTGGATGCCGGGCTCGTACGGATACACCTTAGTCGCGAGAGTAAGGCCGCGATCTTTCCACTTGGCTTCGCGCGTCCAGCCTTCTTGCTTGCCATCCACATACATGCGAGCTGTGTCGATTTCATTGTAGCCTTCGGCCTGGAAGTAGTCAAGACATTTTGTGTAGTCGTCGAAGTTAGTGATGCGGGCACCGGCGGATGGGTCAGGGCCTGGCAGAGTTCAGGGCGCTTTCTATTGTTGGACAGTAGGACTGGAGCTCACCGAATGTCATCAAGCCTAGGATGACTCGATCCTTGGGGTTCTGCGCGACAAGAGGCATGATGGGCAGCTTACTTAGTATATCTAAGTAAAGGGAAGGTAAACTTGAGACGAAAAAGAGAGAAAAATATGGATTGACAGTTTATGAGGTCGATATCGTCAGTTTATAGCGGTTGATGGCAGGGTCTTTGAACCCCACTTCAATGGCGTGGCGGTCTTTTGCCGAATAATAGATAGAAGGAGATGATGAAGGGGGTTAGCTTAGGGGCGAGGCCAAACCCCACCCATGTCGAGTTGATTCAGGAGTCTACTTGAATGGAGAATATATTTAATGGTATGAGCTTACTGCGGCCAGGTGCCAAGGCACTAGGCCCGAGGCCAAGGCTCTGGGAAAGAAGTAGCGACAGAAGAAGACGAACCAGGGTAGGGTTTAAGTTGAACGATAGCACACAGGCTGTCATAGTAAATAGGAATTTGAGCACCATTTCCTGGTTTCCAGTTCCTAGAGTAAAGCAGCAAGGACCATTGTGCTTCGTTAACATAGGGGCATAGAACCGGGGACCCAAAATTAGGAGCCTGAAAGGGAAGTAAGATGCGACAATCCAAAGGTACAGTACGAACCTACTAGCCACATCTGAGTTATTATACGGAGGTATAAGACCATAAGATCCTCGGAGTTAGCCTCGAGAAATTGTGGTTGTTGCCTCGCATTCCTCGTATTGACCGCCAAGAGAGACCCATGGACAAGACAATTATAAATCTTGCCTCGCCGGCCTCAGCGGACATATCGCGAACTCCACGTTTTCCATCGCACCACGCTGCAGCAACACCGAACAAGAAACATGAAGCCTGAACTCCGGATTGTCTGGCTTGCCGCGCTCCTCGTACCAAGAACTTCTGCATCGGAGGTAGATCCTATATCAAACCTTCGGCCTAATAATATTACTGGACTAGCGTATTATCTGTACAGATATACTGGATCGTAGGTTTCCATACATGATCGGGCGGTAGGCGGCTTTTTTTTAATAAAGGTAGGTACTATAATGGAAAGACGACGATACGGATTGAGCCTCAAGACTGGATAGAAGATGACCGATGCGACACATTCTCCTCAACGCCGATAGAGATTACATACCAGAATTCTCTTCTCGGAATCCTGAAGTCGAACGGGTATTATAGAGAAACAAATCCTGATGAAGCAAACACCCTTGCATTCCTATTGAAGTTCTGGGAGGAGGGCCTGAATATCGAGCCAACCAGTTCCAGTAGCGATGGACCGATCAATGATATATCTACGATTGCGTCGGAGCAGTAAAACTCCTTCTATCTTCCCGCTGTGTTCCTGCTAACCATTTCTTGTAGGATGGAGAGAAATGCCAAGCCAATAAACATTGGATACCCAACTTTCTGGAGAATAAATTCGAGTCACATAGCCGACTCGAGCTACTCATTTCAGGGCTATAGGAACGCAACCAACTCTCCTCAATGGCTAGGTTTTAACTCCTCCCAATGCGAATCTCCAATGCTCGCTGAGTACGGAGGATGGATGCTTGGGTTCGACCCCGAGGAAGATCCCGAGGGTGATCCATGGGTTCTCAATGTTACCGACTTTCCCCGAGTCAGCGCCCGATTTGATGACAACAGCGCATCACTAGAGATCAAAGGCATGTACGGAGGGAATACGGATGTGAATGAGAATGGCGTTAAAAGCTATCTAGGCGGTCCAATCACTATCAGTTTCGTTGGACAATTGGATGAGTACCGTTCAGATCAGATCCTGCCCAATACAAATGGGACACCGATTTGGAACCAGACCTTGGGCTACACGAAGACGTTGACTGGAGAGACCATTATACAGAGCGCAGCAATTACAGCGAGTGTGAGTATATGGGTTCTTGGGGTAGGAACATTGGTTACGCTGTACTATAACATCTGAGTCTAGAAATTGAAGAGCCACACGCCCTGTACCCGTCCATTCGCCACATTCCGATTACAGTTAGGCCCATGAAAGAGGCAGGAGAAACCCGTAAACATTATGAAACCAAAGGTCGTATATTACTTATTATTATTCTTAACTTAGAAATATTCTTTAGTACTCTATAGTGTTTTTATACTCCGTAGAATATAAGTTCTTATAATAGTATTTATAGTAATTAAATACTATATCTATTATACTTTTTTAAAT